>CAJVPZ010001558.1:0-14201 GCA_910592135.1 Racocetra fulgida | reverse complement strand
TTTTTGTTTTATTTTAGGCTTTTCTTTAGTTTTTCTTGTTTAAAACATTCCTTAACCACTCTTATACATTAAGTTAAGTAATATATTTGTTTGACTTAACTGGTGACAACACATTTTATTATTATTATATCTTATATTTAGTTAAGCCAAGCAAGCATATTACACTGTTGTAAAAACTAAAATTAGTTTTCTAAGTGTTTCTTCTAGGATTGAGAATAGAATAGTAAATGCTTTATCAACTTTAGAATTATGTTTTTGTATGAAGTTAATTAAGAATTGTGGCCTTTCTCCTGCCATTTTGCAAATGATTTGATAAAAGCTTGCTTTAAGAGCTTTGCGATTTGTGGTTGCTGGTTTGATTTCTTTACCCGGATAAAAGTCAAATAAGTATAATTTGAGAAAACGGAATATTTTTGTAGCTAGTTCTGTTTGGAGTTTGTTATTTTTTTCTATATCTGGTGTGACTGAATAGTTGATTAACTAGTCAAATGTTGGTTTATTTTGATCAGCACCTGGATTTTTGGAAGTATATTGGTTGTTATTGTCACTATGAGCAGCTTGTTCTTGTTTATTATCATTAGTTTGGTCTTGGGTGTTATTATATTCTTGTTGTGTATTATATGTTTGATTCTGGTTGCTATTGTATTGTTGCTTTTCTGCAGCATTATCTGTTAAAGTATGTTTATTAGTATTATTAGTATTATTAGTATTATTGTTATCAATATCCATATTGTTGCTATTATTAGGTGCTTTAGTAGTAGATGTTAAAGGTCTAAGTTCTGGAATAAGAGGGTTTAAAGGATTGTAAGGTTGGTTAATAGCGAGGGTCTGTCTGAGTTGTGAAAAGAATTGACTACTTTTAGAAGAGCCTTGTTGTGGATCAGGTATAGTATTTGTGCAAGATTTATGATAGATTTTGTTATCATCTAAGATTGCATCTTGTGCTAAATAATGTTGACTATTAATAATTTTGCAATTAATTGGTAAGTTACATTTTGCACAGATGTGGTAGTGCATAGTGGGTGTTGGTGTAGATGTTGGTGAAAGAGGAATAAACAAAGTAGAATCTGCAATAGAGGTTGCTAAAGATTTCTTGTCATTAGGTTTTTTAATGATTTTGGTTATTTTGTTTCCTTGATATGTAAGATTTTAAGCAGATACAAAGTGTGTGTGGTACTTGTCACACAAGCAAGTTACAGTAGAACTTGTTGCTGGGCTTCAAAGTAGTAGCTGCTCTTGACAGCTCCTCTAAGTTGGGTAGTAATACAACTATATAGGACGAGGTGTATTAAGTATTTCTTCATATATTTCAATTCTGAAACTTTTTGGATAGTTTGTATAAAAATAATCAAGATCTAGGTCATCCAGTTGTGCATCAGTTAAGGTAGGCATCTTGTGGTTGTACTTTCTTAAGGATACAAGTTACAAAGTCTTAGTAATATTTGGAGATATAAAGCAATATGTTAATTAATTATTGCAAGGGTATATATATTTTCGGGTGTATTATTGTGGCTACTGTGGCTCATGTAACCTTGTATAACCTATAAGTTCTAAGGTTTCACAAGTCCATGTTACACAAATCATGTATTACACAGGTCACGTATTACACAAGTTGCACAATTGGATAAAATTTAGGTAATGTTGCTAAGTTAATTATAGAATAAACAATAAATGCAGTAAATGCAGTAATCAATTTGTGTAAATTGGTTATAGAATGAGTTGCTAAAAAAGGGTTGATTATGTTTCTAGGATGGTTAGGTGTAAACAAATCAGAAATACAGGTCCGAATGTTATACAAAAATGATTTTGATGGGGTAAACTAAAAAAGAACTTTTTTAAGAATCTAAAGATAAAAAAGAGAGTTTTGATATTTTTGATGCTAGAATGATCAATTTTAGGTCAATTTGATATACTATAGCTTGTTTTGAAGCCAGAGATGAGCTCTAAAAATTCAATTATGAGATATCAGTATGTTATTAAGCCTAGTTTGCCAAAAAGGGCAGAACTTTGGAGAGAGAACAAAGTTTTGTCTGTCTGTTATTGTAAATCAAATATCTCAAGAACGATAAGAGATACAGACTTAAAATTTTACAAATATATATAAAAACAGTAGCTGAACAACTTTACTTAAGAGCCAAGTAGTTATTAACTTAATAAAATATTGTGTAAATTGATAAAAACCTGAAAAAAGTTTTGACGAAATTTTGTGTACAAGTAATAAGCAGAAAGAGGTTTAATTAATTATGATATTATCATTGTTATTAATTTATAATATATAAAATATAGTAAAATTTAGATTATTAATTAAAAAGTATCATATATAATAGTATAATTACTGTAAAAGTGCATATGAGTATTGTTCAAAAAAACATATAACTTTATAAATAGATTACTATAATTTTTATAATAATTTATTTTGGAGTTATAGATTTTTTTTGACAACACTCATATACAAGACTCAGGTCTGGTACATTTTACCAATTTTAAAACTTTTAATAGACCCAGTGGTCTGCTATATAAACATTGGTCTAATAATTAGATGAGGCTTTTATATAGAAAAGTCAAAAACTTATTGACTTTAAATAATATATATTATGTTTTAATATCATACTGGGTCTTCTAATCATTGTTTTCTATAATATACTTAGGTTGATTTCATATTACTAACATTTTTATTCAGGTTATAGTCTTTGGTTTATTATAAAAATTATTTATATTATATTTAATTCATAATAAAATTACTAATTATTAAAAATTTTTATTATAAAAAATTTATATATTGTAATAAATATAATATAAATAATAAATAATATATATATAAAAATTAGGGTAGCTGTGTGGTATATGATTCTATGCAGAACTAGTCAATTATGTATAATATATAAATTCAGACTATTCAAAGTTATTGATAAAGGATTTTAATACTTATTAAACAAACCAAATATAGAAATATAACATAATTAAGATATAGTAAATGCTATATGCCCAAATATTATCTTTTAGATTATAGCATAGCACAAATTCTTTAAAATTAGTTTATTTTAATGTTAGAGTTATTGTTATAGGCTAAAGAAGAATAGTTTGCAAAGTAAAATTGTCTAATGAAAACTTTTTTGTTAGAGCACCAAAAGTAGTTTTTTATATAAAATTATAGAAAATAAGCAAAATGAATATTAGTTTTGAATTGTCTTAATCATGTTATATTGTAAATGATCTTGAATTTAAATTTATAGTACAGATAATATGTACTACAAATCTAGCATATATACAAGAAGTACGAAATCATATGTAATAGAAAATTTAAAATGAACAGCTTGTTTTGCTAAAAATTACTTTTTTCTCAAAGAATTGCATATATAACTACTTTTCGTACACTAATAAAAAATTTTCTTAAGCAATTTTACTATATACTTCCTAATCTCTAATATTAATAAGAGTCTTGAAACTAATACTAAAATGAATGGACTTTAAAGAATTTTGATTGCATCACAAATCTGGTACATATTCAAGTAATCTCTGATTTTGAAATCTGATTTGTAGCTCAGGCAATCTGCACTACAAACCTGGAACAGAACTACTTAGTAATAGATTACAAATGATGATAACTATTATCTCATATAATTATTATAATATTATATAAATAAGCAAAATATGATAACTATAACACTTTCTAAAATAGAAAAAATATAGTGCATCAAAAAGTTGAACAGAACTATATTTGATATAATTATACTGATATAAAAATATTTATTATATAAAAACTTTTAATTATCTTAATTTATTTTTTATTCTTATTTTTCTATTAATTTTATTTCACTACAGTTTCACAGTATTTGTCAGTTTTACCACATTTTGGCATTTTGCTATTTTAATTTTTTTGGCAAAAGTCAAAATTAAATTTTGCTAACAATAAAGATGAAACCTTTAAGTTTCATCTGCAAACACTAGATCAGATAGAAAAAATTTTTAATTTTGTTAAGAATTATATCTATTGTTAGTTTGGTTGAACTATTTTCATTAAAATAGGTATCTAGATATCTAATGATGTTATTTGGTTTTCTAGATAAAATTGTTTGGTTGTCAAAGGCAAAGAGATTGGTAAAGATTTGTATAATTTAGAATAAATATACTGTAGAACAGATATTGTAGAATTTATATCTATATTATTAATTTTATATATCATTAAGAATATTTTGTATAGTTTTTGAGTTTCACAAAGCTATGTTATATTATCCATATAGACTAGTAGTAAAATTAAAATATTTTCACAGGTGGCATTAGTAACAGTATAATTATACTTGATAACAAATATTTTCAGAAAACACAACTTATCATCAGTGAATCTTTACATCTTATTTTTTTTTTTCGGTATTAAGGTGAGGTCATTGCCTCATATCTTTATTAGATATTTGGTTGAAGTATTTGCCTTATGTGGCTACATATCTATCTAAGAATACAAGCTTTGGACAATTATCTATGATCTAAGCCCACCAGAGTATACTACGTTCTCGTCACGTATTAGGTTATACCTGGATTTGGTGTTCTAACTATTTCTAGTTACTCACCATATTTGCCCCATGTCTCATCATCAAATCTTGATTACTCCCAAATTGCTTCTTTCAGGAAATCAGTTCTTTTACAGCCTCCCAATTTGGTGTGCCTGTTATTTAGTACGTATTAGTACTAGTAGATAACCTTTCATATGGGTGGCTTCTCGTATACGTATCTCAAGCCAGATGCCTGCTGCTGCCACCAGTCCCACATGAGAAGCATTAGTATCACATTTTGAGTCTTTGGACTTATCTTGTGTTTGCACCGCCTATTGTCAGCTTGCATTCTTTCATACAATGTTACATTGCATAAATGCTGCAGATCCTTCCACTTACTCCGCCAGGTAAACTGACCTTGTATCTCAAGCCAGGCCTCTGCTGCCACCGACGGTTTGCCGTCCTCAGGTCTTGACGTTTTCTAAGTTGTATGGTGCAGTTGTACAACTTCTACCTCCTTATGTACTCTCTTATATGGTGTTCACCAGAACCATGATTCGTGAGGACCCTCTGAAGTTGCACAGCAACTGCAAGGCTATACACATCTAGCTATTGGCTTTCGTAATTTGCTTTAATAACCTATCTTGTTAAAGACCGATCTAACACCATGAAATTACTTAAATGGCAAACTAAATCACTTCCAGCTATTTCTAGTTGGTGTGGCATTCGTACTGGTATATCCTAGCTTTTTTCATCCTAAACTTCTATATAGGTGTAACTAGAGCTCCGATTTGGTGCATTTAGATATATAGAGGTAGGTTACATTCTCTACGCCAAATAGCCTTCTATAGTCATTTCACTGATGCCAGAGGTGCTCCAATTCTAGTTAAGGCTTGATCCTTTGTTACAACCCATAGTTGCATATCTCTGCTTCATTCACTACTCCAGTTTTGGTAGTATTAAATTACCCTTTCAAGCAAGTATCTAATACCATACCATATTAGGACTTATTCGCACAATCTGTTGATTATCTATCCAAGCAAGTACCCCACAAGTTGGATGCAGAGATGTTGGTAATGCCAAATATAGAGATGATAGGATGTTGGTGTTGCCTCTTAGTCACTCCAACTGAGGACTTATACGCGCAATCTTCTACAGCCTAGACCTTCTGTAATGCTGCTATTACACGTAGTGTCCACACTCTGCAACCAGGTCTCCTTCTGGGAACTCCTTATTCTGATCTCATACTGCACCAGGGCTTCGCATCTGATTTGGCTCCATATGATTATAGTAACAAATTCAAAAATTTGCCACCAGCCTGACTCGAACTGTTGACCTTGTCTGTGGGGGTTTGGAAGCTTAACCAATAAGCTACGGGACCCAAACCCTTCTTTACATCTTATTAAAATTATTAGAACTAAACAAATTACTAATGTTCAAGCCCACTATATTGTCAATACTGTCATTATTCCTACAATTGAAAATCATCTTCAAAACTGGTTTTAAGCCAAAATACTTGCAAAAAGATTCTTTTACATTATATTAGACTTATTAAATACAAAGCTAAACTTTCTGAACAATTTCTACAGTATTGGACAGCAAAAAACATCCAATTTTTATATATAAATATAAAAATGCTTATAACTTTCAAACAAATAAATTTTAAAAAAAATCTGTCTTACAGATTTGTTACTTAGTTTAAGCTACAATTCTGTTAGAATAGATTTTTATTTTTATTATAAATTTAAAAAGTTATTAGAGCCTAAAGTTACTATATAATTAAAAATTTTTTATTTAATATATAAAAAAATTGCTTTTATAGATTTTTAACCAATCAGAATTTTGTTACACAAAAATAGCCAATTAGATTTGAGTATAAATCTCAAAATTTAGTGCTTTTAAAAAAATTTGAATATTTCTTGCTGTCTAGTACTATACCTCTACTTTTCTTCATCCTTAAATATATAATGTTTATAATATTTAGAATATTTAGTTATAATACCATATCTTATATTATATTAAACATTTTAATAATCAAGATTTATTAGGCATCAGCACTTGTGCCAGACTCTAACAGCTGTAAAACAACCTTTGGCCTTCTACTAATATTCTATTATATTCAAACTCAATAATTGATGGCCCTGATAAATATTCTACTAAAATCAAAATTATTTAACTTTTTAAATATCTTGGGTTGTCTATTTCACACAATCTTTTATTCCCTATACCATATACTATTACAGACTCAACTTTATTTGAATCTATACTATCTCTTTATTTTAATTATACTACCTTTAAAAAACAACTCAGATATTACTATATTATATTTTTAGAGCAGTTAATATTACTTGTCTTCCTGATTAAAAACATATCTTACTATGATTAGGCAAATTGCCTAAAGGAAGAGTACTAACTTGGTTTGTAACCTTAGAAGATTTAGTAATTAGTCGTATATGTACAAGAATACTCTACAATTACATTCAACTTTCTAGCTCTAACTACTATAGTTATACAACTAAATGATTCTCTACACAGTCAAAACCTTAAATTATAACTACATTTAATAATCAAATTATTATAAGAAAATATATTGATAGCCTACATTAAGTGGCCATGTTCTAATTACATATTGGAGCTGTTCTATTGATCCCAATTTACTCAACTCTATTTTACACCTCTAATAACTTCCAGACTATATACAAACTACTCATTAAATTTTTAACTTATTGCAAATAATTGTACTATTTTAATTCTAATTAATTTAGCTACTAAGTTCTTAGCCAAATTAATCTACATAACAAAGTACTTAACCTTAATACAAATTACTTAGATCTCTTATTTTCTATTGCTATACAATACCACCTTCAGACCTCAACAGCAACTAATATTTCAATTTCTACTTTATCTATCTCATTACTTTTTAAAAATTACTTTTTGATAAAGACCAGTGTTTATTTTTCATGTGCACAAAAGTGTGCGCACGTGTGCAGATCTAATCAAATTGCTTTATTTAAAATTTTGATTGGATCTGCACACGTGCACACATTTTTGTACACGTGAAAAATAAACACTGATAAAGACTCTACAAGCTATTGCTAACTATAATTCTAACTTACCAGAACTTTCATTTTATATAGATGGCTCAATAATACAATTAGACTTATCTCAATACTCTATGGGAATTGGATAAGCTCAAATTCAATATAGCAGAGTCCAACATACCTTTTAAATACAAATTAAACTTTGGTCATGTTCATTTAAAGCTAAACTTTTTGCAATACTTTCTGTACTCATTACAGCATCAAAAAATTGTATAATACATATCTATACAGATTCACTGTTAGTAATTTCTAAATATAACCATACTAGCCAAGACTTACTTGATTTATGATTTACAAATACTCTATATCATTTATTATAGTATACTTTAATCAATTTTATTAACTTATACAAATTACAAGTACTTTTCACAAAGTTAATGCACATCAAGATGATGAATATAATAACTTTGCTGATTAATTTGCTTAAAATTACTCTATTGTACCATTGTTAAAATTTAATTTTCAAAATATATACAATTCTATGTATACTTTTCAATTTGACGATTTTTAATTGAATTGCCTATTAAGTAATATATTTGTACAATCTTTTATGCACAAATTTATGCTCTTTGGTCATCACAAAATTGCTTTTAATAATGGACTATAATTATACCATATATTAATTGAAATGCTACTTGGTTATTTATTAATAATAATCAAAAAATAACAAACTATTCATATAGCTTTCAATTAGCTACTTTTAAATCTTTTTGAATTAAAATTTTAGTGGATGATCTACCTACTCCACACATTCTTCATAAGCATTATTTATCTTACACACCAAACTGCTATAAATGCAATTAAATTAGCACAGCACTCCACTGGCTAATTTGTCCAAATTCTCAGCATCTAGAGAATTTTATTTACAAGTCACTTTAGCATATTCTTAAACCTTCTGCTTTTGATATATCAACTGAATCTACAATGAATCTATATTCTTAAATCAAAAATCTTAACAGCATGCGAATAAACAATAATCCTAATATACCATTCTTATTTTTATTAATACTGGTTTTATCCCTCAAGACCTTATAGACTTAATTAAAGATATTACTTCATCAAACAAAACTTCAACTAAACTTGTTGTTTAATATTTACTATATTTAAATTAACAAATTTACAAAGACTGTTAGATACCATATTGTGTCTCTTGAGCAAAAACTAGTATACTAACTAATATTTTATCTATAATTTATCACATATTCTACCTACTCAATTAGCACCTTTCACTATATCGCAAATACTAAATTTGAATTATGGTATCTAAAGTAGATTAAATATCAATACAGTTTATAAAACTTAATTACCTCAGAAATCTAGATAAGCTATGGCCACTTTGGTAGGTTTAGATTGCAGATAACTCTTATGACTTTTAAGTTAGCAATGGCTCTGTTTGAATTTCTAGTCTTAGTATCTTATAGATAGAAAGTTCAAATAATATAATTTCTTTATTTAATTATTTGAAAGAAGTTTAATTAGATTTTAATAAAGATAGAAGCATGGCCTCACTTTTGAAGATTAAAAAAGAAATAAATAAACAGTAAATATCTGGTAATAAAATAAAAAAATTAAAGCACTTATTAAAATATCAGTCTGGTTTAAGATTTTACAAAGAATAAGACTAATTTTAACATCTAGTTAAAATTATAAATTTTAACTACCTGATATTTACTATTAATTTTTATTTTAATTTTAATTTTAAATTAGAATTAATAGACAGTCCATCTGTTATCTGGAGAGAATCTGTAAATTTTATAAGTAAATTTTATTATTGAGTCAAATGTAGAGAGATTACATCTAAAACTTATTTTTTATTAAGTAAATCACTCTTAAACTTATAACAAAGTTGTAGAGCTCATCAAAATGCATCTAATGGTAATAAAAATGTTAAAATTGATCTGATGGTTCTTGAGAAATCTTCAAAAAGCATTTTTTTAACATATAAAATTTCTTTAAAAAATCAATTTTTTTAAAAAAATTTTATATGTTAGTGAAATATTTTTTAAAGATTTCTCAAGAACCACCAGGCCAATTTTAATGTTCTTACTATTAACAAGGTTTTTTAATAAAATATAAAAATTAATAATTTTCATACTCTGCATTATTACCTTATTATTAGTGTTAATAGAAAACTAAATTTACAATTTACTATAAAAATCTTCTCTTAACAATTTATATTATTAATAATTTATACTAAATCCAGAATATTTTGATACTATTGTAAAAATCTAAAATTTCTGCAAAAAATCTATGCAAATCACGGGTCATATAATTATATTGGATGATTTTAATTCATTAGAATCCCTCATTGAGAAGATCACTTTGATAGTTAAATTATTTAAATTGGATCAGTAGATTAAAAGTTGTGAATTTTTAAAATTTATATATAATTCTATATAAAAATTTAAAATTAAAATTAAAAAAGATTTAAATAAAATATATTTTATTTATTTTTATTATTTAATTTTATAATATATGCAATCCAAAAGCTTATTCTTAAATAGCAATAAATAGATAAAATTATAAACTTTTTTAACCAGTAATATTTAATGTAATGTATCAAAAGTGATGAAATTACCATAATTCTGATTGATTACGGCACGGTTCCCCGAATGTTATTTCCCTGATTGGACATCACTCGGCGTGACAATTTGTTAAAAATAAATACCTGCAACTAATCGAACGCTAAACCTAACCTATGTTATGTCGGGTAAGTGACCTATCGAGAATGTCTTTCGGGAAATTGAGCGACAACCATCTGATACTAACTCTAACTGAAAAGTTACATTTAAAGATGTAATTTGGTGTGAATAACTCTGGCTAATAAATCCAGGGTTATATCTAGATTTAAGTAACTTAATTATCATATCTGAATTTAATAACGATATTCTGGTAAGCCCTTCTAATTGGCGTATAGCTATACACTTTGTGATGCAAATTTTAAATAAAATTGGCATGACATTAATTTCATCAAATCAAGTACATGATCATTTACTTAAGAATATCGGAAGTCTTTTGTCCCTTTCATGAGAATAATTCAGTATAAAATGTCTAAATCATTTCTAGTAAAAGGTGTCTTATTTAATGACCTACATAGAAGCTCATTTAATGGTCTGCATAGAAGAGAGTCATAATCGGTAATATTTACAATTCCGTGATTGCTTTCAGGATTTGTAAAAAGTTGATTTACAAATATAAGCTTATTTTCATTGGTATCAACTGCATCTACTTCTGAACAGAAAATTTTATCTCTTCTGCTCACGTAATTCCATTTAACTTCTTTCTGATGCATATAACTTTCAGGAAAATCGTCTCTTACATAAATAGTGCTTTTTTAAAATAAAAAATATAAGGATATTATAAAATTTATTAAATATAATAATAAACATGAATAGTAAAAATAAATAGTAAAAATAGATGCATAATTACCAAATAGATAATTTTATATGCTTCAAAAATAAATTACTATCTCTATTAATTAATGGTTTGTTGCAATGTTCTGAACCGTAGACAAATAAATATGCAAGATCCTTTGAAATGGAGAAATTTGAGCCAAATACTAATTTTAAATTATAAGGATTTGAATCCGAGTCTGAATGCGTCGTTTTATCTAACATGCATGTTGACAACGTAAATTTTTTAGCACTTGGCCATTCCGATTGGTGAGGGATTTTTTCTGAAGTACATGGACTTATAGCATGTTTTCCACTTTCATATACAACTTGATCTGACAGATTAAGATCAAAGGAATCATCTGGATATCCTATAATAATCCATCCGACTTTAAGTTCTCTAATTCTCTTTTTGGGCTTTTTTTGCTTGGAACGCGTTGTATAACGATTACTGGTGCGTCTGGAGCGTCATAAGCCACACATGACGAAAATATATGTCGATTGCGTTCTTTCATTATAGTGGAAAATATTTCACAATCTTTAATATTAGAAATGTCATCTAATTTCTGTCCTATATGATGTCCATATGGCTCCTTTTTAAATGTAGGATAACTAATTTTATCAATTCCGTCTTTTTAAAAAGGGATTATATATCAAGATCAACAAAATGTTAGGAAATGATCATTTAAACATTAATAAAAAGAAATCATATACCTTTTAAAATCCTTTTCCCTAAAACTTTTATAACTTCGTTTCGTAAATCACCTTTTAATAGGTCAAAAATCGAATAAACTTTATTATGTTCAATAATATCCCAAGTATCAGAATCATTAAGCGAATTAATCCAATAATCTGGCTGAGATTCATTTTTATTACCACCTTTTATTTCACGAGTGGAACTGAATTTGCCTTTTGATGACTTGATATTGTTCGTTGTATTTGAAGATTCACCTAAGTTGATTTCATTGTTAAATAATTCTTGAATATTATTGCTAAATGATGCTTGATTGTTTATTTCTTCGGCATGTTTATGCTCGTCTTTGAATAATAAAATTTAATGAAATTAATTGTAACAAAATTTAATTCTGCACAATGAAGAATAAAATAATTCCTATTTGTTCAAAATTTTCGATTTTGCTAATCATAACTCCTCCGAAAGAAATAGATCGTGCATAAAAATGGCCATAATTATTTGCTATTTCTTTAAGCTTTGCTATTTTCATACTACGAGTATTTTCTTTCAACGCCGCTTCAATTTCATTATTAAACCCATCAGTTAAAACAATATTACTTTTATCTAGGTCTATTGTTGCATGCCTTATTTTAATATATTCATATTTTGTGCCTTTTTTATTGGATTTCAACTTATCACGTGATCGCTTTTGATCAAGTCCAAAGGAAATTGAAATAAATGGCAATATAAAGCTAACTTTTCCAAATGTGATAAAATTTTTACTGCATAGTTCATCAAATTCACTCTTGCATTCAAATAGGGACTCTATATAGTCATAATCAAAATATGGTTGTGCTGTTGCCTTAATAGTAAATGCACGATATTTAGGAGATTGAATTTGCTTCACAAACAATGAATCTTTGTCTATAATAAAACCATAACCGCATTTATTATTTAGTTTTGCCCAATCAGGATTATCTATTTTACGAATATTTAATACATTTGAGCCATATTCATTAATATGCAAAATTTCATAAAGCTTTTTCCTTATTTCGTCTGGTTTTGAGATTAAGTCCATATTCTGGTCAGAAAATCGATAATTTGATTTCATACGTTCAGGATCAATAACTGGGTTGTTTGAAAGAATAGATCGAATTTCAGAAAGATCCATTTTTTTATCTAAAAGGCGGTTAAAACTATGATGATGCGACATGTCATGATAAATGCGAATACTGACATCGGATTCTTTCAAAATAGAAATGTATAATGTATCATTTTTAAGAAATTTTTCTAAATTATTCGACTCTTCTTCGTCGGTCTCAATTATACGTCCATTCTGCTTCCTAAATAAAAATTCGTTTTCGATGAAGGTTTTCATGGTTCTGCGGACTTTTGTAAAATTGTGTTTTGGATTTAAGTAGTGTGTCCTTTCTAAACCATCAATATTAACATTAATACTCATGAACAAAAATTTTACATGGATTATAGAGTTTTCGTCGCTAAGTTTTCCTAAATTATAATCATCTTCACATTCATAGGTTATTAATGTTCTATCTTTATCAACAAATTGAAGACTTTCCGCACCTGGATAGTCTTTATGTAGTGCTAACTTCTCTCGCACATCTTGAAGTTTTATGCTTGATTTAAACTTCAAAGTAAATGCATCTTCGTTTTCAAATTTGAACTTAAATATCGTTTCTTTTTCTTCTTTTTCTTTTCTTATGGGTAAAAATTTATCAAACATCCTATCAAATATTTTGAATGCTAAATTCTGGTCTTCAAGTTAAATAATTTTTCGTAATTGCAAAAATTTATTAATAGTAATTGCTTTATGTTATTTACGTATCACGTCGCGTGATAAACAAAGTAATGAACATCCCAATAATAAAAATAAAATATTACTGACGGTATGTTGTAGTGTGCTTATATATTAGATAATGGCATTTGCAATTAATACGTTTTACGCCCTAAAATATATGTCTTCTGATCATTGGTCTAAGTCCTACGTACAAATTGTCAAAGAACGTTTCTATAATACCTTAAACATATGTGAGACGAACTTTGTGTAGTATAACTTTAGAGTCACGTTACACATAACATTAAAGTTTCAAATCATAGCCGTTGTATTGTGGTACGTACGTACGTTCAGTACATATAAAAATCCAATCAACAATAACGATAATAAAAAATTACTAATACGTATTGTTGATATGGATTTGATTTGAGACCTGCCAAGGTAAAACCTGTAATTCTTGATTTTCGGAAATTTCACTTTTAAAAACAGACAAAATTAGATAATATATGCCGTTGCTGAAAATGAAATTTCGGAAAACTAACAATTACAGGTTTTACCAGCATAGCGGACAAACCCAAATTTGGTAATGATCTTCGTAATTGAATAAAAAAATTTTTTTCAACTTTTTATATACGTTAAAGTACTTTTTATTCTCGTGATTTTTCGAAAACTTACCAATTAAATACATTTAAAAAAAAGGTAACAGAAAAAACTTTTGAATACCTATATTCTATTAAAATTAATCCAAAATAA
>CAJVPZ010001557.1:0-14202 GCA_910592135.1 Racocetra fulgida | reverse complement strand
TTAGCATAGCCTAGTAATAGGTTGTAATATAGTTCAAAAATTATATATGTATCTACGGATAGATCTAATAAAGGCTTTCACCGGCTTTCCTAGCCAAAGTTTAAAAAAAAAACTAAAAAAAAAAAATAAACCTATCTAAATATTTAAAAAAATTTTATTGTTATATTATTAAGAAATTTTTTCTTTAATACTTTATTGTTAAAAACTTTAATACATAAATATGTAAGTAGTTTGTTAACATTATTATTACTAGTAATTATTTCTCAATTTTTTTTATTTTATCTAGCCTTAAAATCTTAAGGCTAATTTAAAGGAAATAATATATCAAATGTAAATTTTGATCATTGATTAAAAGTATTGAGCATAATCACTCATGTTATATATCAAATTAAATTTGTGCTAGGTCAAAATTAAATACTAGGTTTGGTTAAGAGCTTATGCTAGAAGTAGTGATTATATCCATTCTGAAATCCTAATATAGTTATTACTAGGTAAGTTTCTCAGGTAGTAATATTCATAAATATAGCTTTTACTATTGTTGATTACTTTTCTGTAGTTTAGCTTCCTTAAATACAATTTCTCAGATTTTATAATTCTAATATTTCTTTTTCTAATAAATTGCATTTTGGGTTCTGTTTATTACTACAATCAGGTATTTTACGTAATACAGAAATAATCTGCTGTATGATAAAAAGTTATTGTAAAACTGATTTATATTTAAAAAAAAACATTTCTTATTATTTAAAAATAACAACAAAAAAAAACTTTACAATTTTCTTGCAAAAGTTATTCTATGTTTAGAATTCTTGAGGCTTTAAAAAGTGGTTGTGTGCCAAATAATAACACAGCCAATAATTGGTACAAATTTCATGCTATAGAATTAAAAAAGATCTTTCACCAAAAAGAGAAATGATCTGCATTACATGAATTTGAAAAATCCCTCATGCAAAGTATGCCATAGCTACTAGCATATAGAATATATAAATGACGAACTAGAATTTCCTTTATTAGGAATGAAAATTTACTTTCTTGAAATTGCGATGAAATTTTTTTCATTGATCAAGCCATAGCAATAAAATATAAGACACATATAGTAAAGCATCATAGTGTAATATATCCACTTATAAAAATAATTATCCACCCAAAATTTAAGTGCTAATAAATCTTATTAATTTTATTGTGCTTTGCAAAAAGATGTAGCCTCTGTGACTGAGGTAAACTCTCCACACAAAAAAGTTTTAAAAATCATGATATTGTTAATTTATCATGATTAGGATTATGATAATAATAATATTTTTATAAAATATTAATTGATTAAGTAAGTGACTTTTTTTTTTCAATTCTTCAAAATAAAAAGCGATTGCAGCAACCTTAATAAACCAAGTGATTCTTTTAAAAGTATAAAATTCAATAAACACAATATTCTAAATATATACATCAATTACTGCATCAGAAAACCTTTAAGATTTTATTTTTAATACTCTTCTGGAAGATTATAATTCTAATTATTTATTTGAGCAAAAAGTTTTATAATTCTGAATCCAGAACGCAACAAAAAAAATTGTTTAATGAATCCAAATCATAACAAATAGCTCAATAGTATTAATAAAAACTTTGAGCCATTGCATAAATTGGAGGAGGATTATAATCATTTTAAAAGGCAATAGAATATTAGAATATTTAAAAAACTGTAATCATAACACAGTTAACTTTGGGTATAATAAACCTTCCTATAATGAACTCTGGATATAATGAACTCAAAATTTTGAAATTTCATAATAGGTCAGTATAAAAAAATGACATAGTTCTTAAGAAAACATAATAATTAGAATATATAATTAAAAAATATTTATAAAGATTTTATTTACTATATATTACTAGTTTAATTAGTATACTAAACAATAATATAATCTTATTAAATGTCCTTTATCCAAAGTAGTAAACTTTTTAAATTACTTTTATTTATACAATTATGAATGTAATACAATTACAAGATATAGATTTGTTGTGAGTAAATCTATAAATAAGAGATAGTAAACCTATAGAAGCCTATACTATAATTACTAAAGTAATATAATATCAAACTATTTAAATATAAAATCTTTAGAGATTATAAATATTTTTCTCTTAATAAAGTTTTTAGAATCATTAAATAATAATAAATAAATATTATTAATATATATATTCTAAAAGACTATATTTACCTTCAACAATCACTCATACCAAACTTATAGCTAATAAAAACAAAAACTAGTTGAAGAAAAGTAGAAGAGACAATATACAATAATGGTTTTTACAAAGGTCAAGACTTTTGCACTTTACTTCAGACTTCTCTGTATATTTAGCATGCAAGTTAAAAGCATTCTTATACAAGATAACTGGCAAGAAGGTGGTGCTCTTGTGCAAAATATTTTAATAGAAGCACAGCTTCTGCTGACAAAGTTATAGAATAGTTGGTCTAATAAGAGAACAATAAGTGAGTTTTCATTACACTCTTTACTGGAGTTTAAGAATATCTGCAAACCAAAAACCCTCTTCCATACCTCACTCTTGGCTCTTTTAAAATTTTACCAAAAAGTAAAAAAAATGGCATATTTCCTATAAAAGATCGACAACAATTACTGCTGAAAAAGAAAAGACACATACTGATATATGTGTCTACTTTGAGATGAATAATGATAGATCAGACGTATTTCTCAAGAGGTTATAATAGTTATACAAAGACCAGTTAATCATTAACTTAAGGTTATAGTAGCAATACAGAGACCACTTGGTTGTTAACTTAGTCCAGAAATTTAATAGATGTGAAATATTGCAGAATTTACTGACCTAACAGGATAACAACTAGAAATTTTGACCTTTGGAGCTCTACTTCAAAACCAGATGGTTTTTGTTATTTGTATATCCTGGATATAGACATAAATAACTAATGTAGAGTTTAGTCTAGTTTATTTGTAATACTATATAATTTTTATAATCCTGTACAGGTTCAATAGTGCTATCTTTGTTTTCTTTTTTTTGTTTTTTCTTTTTTTGTTATTTGTTTTATTTGGTTTTATTGTTTTAGATGGACCAGAGTTTGATGCTATAGCATTTCTCTATTTTGTTTGCCTTTTTTTTTGTGTTTGTGCTTTATTTTGTTAAAAGAAAAGTTAATTTAGATATGGTATGTGGCACTAGCCCATGACTAAAGGATAATCTTTAGTAAGTTAGAGACCTAAAGTGAGGCTTTAAGTCCACTAAGGCAGGTCATATCTGGTAAAAGCATAGGTAAGTCACTTTTTGGCTAAATTAGAGTAGCTATTATTAGAAAATATAAATTTCTTAGTATAGTATAATCTCAAATAAAAAGTGGCAGAACTGCTAAATTATAAAAAAATAAAAGACTATATTTTTTCTAGCTTTAATAATAAAATTTGAAGATCTTATATAGTTAATATTAATTTTAAAATAAGAAAGAACTCATTTTAAAATTTTTTTTAAATATTATAAATTCTAAAAAATTGAAGATTTATTGATAATATAAAAAAAAGAAGTTAATTAGCAAAAGTATATTTGCAAAATAATAAGAGAACAATAAGATCTTTTGTATTTAATTAGTAATAAGAATATATTTGAACTATCTAGTAAAATAAAAAAAAATAATAGATAACAATCTTCTCTTTTTTGCTTACAACATTATTTTACAACCTAATTTTATAGATACAATTGCTAGATAAATAAAATTATGTTTTAATAAAACTTCTAGTAAATTAACTGCTAAAAATACTTGTATAATTGCTGCTTTTCTTACACAAAACAATTGAGTTAAACTTATTTAATTTTGAAATATGCAATTGGTTAGTAATATAGTCTAAAGATGAGTAATGTAATGATTTTCAAATAATAAAATTAGCAAAATTATAAATAACAAAATTAATAAAATACTTATTTTATTAAATTTTGACAATTTTATTACTCATTACTAATATAGTCTTTTATAAATTTTATCAATAAAAAATATATTTCTTATTGAAAAAAATTAAATCTCAACAAGAATTATTGAAAAAATGCTTTTACAGGAATCTATACTTTGAAAAAGTGCTTGATATATACTAAATTTTAAATAAAATATATTTAATCAAATATTTGAATATTATAAAAAATATTTGAAAATATATAAGTAAGATATTGTACTATACATATATCAATTATTTCATCTTATCTACTACTTAACAATTGCTATAATACCAATATATATTTATTTGTAGCTTGTATTTTAATTATTATATTTATTATTCTTATATCAATTATAATTTATTCAATTTTATAATATATTTGATATATTTTCAATAATCAACATTCAACTCTTCCTGATGATCACTTGTAACAACCTAATATCGAAAGCAAGTTGAAGATTCAAGCCTAGAAGTCAACAACAACTTGAAGTTTTCTTGATATGAACTGTTGTCAATGAAGTCTTTAAACATAATATACCGAGAAGTGGACAGTTTGCAAAGGGGTCAAGCCTTGGTTTGCTGCTATTTCTTAAGTGGGCTCCTCTTTGCATTTGGTATCCAAACTGGAGAAGTCTCTGAGAACAGCAAGTAGAAAAGAAAACTAAAGTTAGTTTGAAGATAGAAGACTTTAAAAAACTTTTGAAACAACACTCCTTAGTTGGAAAACTCGTAGAAACTCAATATTTTCCTGCTGTCTTTTGGCTTCAAAATTTTCGACAAAAAGTGGGGAATTCGGCTAAGCCCCTCCAAAAGATTGGCATTATTTACCATTTCTATATCAGGAAACTAGATGATGTCAAATCAACACATGTTACGAAATGAATAAAATAATAACAACAAGTCACATGGAGTTTTTAAAGTCCTTATACTTTCAGATAAAGATATAAATTTAATTGTAAAAAGTTAAGCAAAGTGTTTTGAGATATATAATGTGTCCCTTGTATATAATTTTTAGCCTCTGATATGAGTTATAGTGCATTTGCTTTAGTTTTATGTTTCTATTTTTATCAAGACTCTCGCACTTAATAGTAGATCATTACTCTGTATAATTAGAAGTTTTCGCCTGGTTAGCAGATTTTCTTCTTCTTAGTGATAGTTTTTTTTAGATTTTTAGTTTATATTCTTTAGTATTAGTATTCGTTTTCTTTAATGTATTTGTTTTTATTACATATCCTTTTTTCGTTCCCTATTATCTCTTTTTTTTTCTTTTTTCTTTCTCTACAAGAAAGTGGCATTAGTTTGGCGGCATTCTATTATAGAGCCGGAATCTTGACAGGGTGAGCAACAGCCAGCCGAAGAATCTGGGAGAAATAAGTCTAGAGTGAGTTCCAGATCTCTGGAGAAGGCCAAGTATTGCTAGGCAGGTCATATCTGAGCAAACACAACAGTTTAATAGTTCACTCTGACTGCAAATAGATGTTTTAGCATCTGTGAAGTATGCCATAGGTGAGTTTACTCTTTGGTTAGAACACTATAGATTTAGATTTCTTTGTATGCTGATGTAGAAATGAAAGTCTGTTCTTATAATAAAGTAAACAGGATTGCCGAAGGAAAAAAAAATTCTATAATATATTTAGTGTTGTAGTATTTAATTTTATTATATATAAAATTTTATTTTAATATAATTAGATTTGTTATTTAGATTTATTAATTAGGAATATTCTATAGAATAGATAGACAATATAAGAAATAAGCTTCACTAATGATTAGTAATTATTAATTTTTTAATAGCAGAGTTGCAGAGTTTGCAGAGTTTGCCCACCTATTCTATAGAATATCCTTAATTAGATTTGCTTAGTTCAATATCAAATAGCCTGAATATAAGTGTGATATCAAAGATTGCTACATATATTTTAAACAATATATTAATATAACATGTATATAACTTATTTATGTTATTATAAAACAAATAATTAATATAAGTGCATCAATATATTTTAACTTTTTAAAACCTTAAATGATGATATCTCATATCTTACTAACTATTTATACAAATTTGATGACTTTTTTTAATTTAATTATACAAACTTGTAAAATAAAAAAAGTTCATTAGATTTTTCTTAATAATATTGAGATTTTTTTATTTAAAATATAAAAAATTTTATCTTTTTACATTTTAATTCATTATTAAATTTTTACTAATATATCTTAAAAATGATTTAAACAAATTTTAGTAACTTTTTTTTATTCTAATTTTAAAGTCTGTCAAATTTAAATAAAAAAATTTATCAAACTTTATAGGATAATATTGAGATATTTTCATTTAAAATTTTTTCTTGCTTTTAAACTTTAATCAAAGATATCTCAACAATCATCTAAAAAAAATTGTAAACTTTTTTTATTTTGATTCTACAAATCAGTAAATTGAAAAAAAGTTTATCAATTTGACTTAAATTGTTATCTTCACTCAAATTATCCATACATCTATTTAATAGATGCTTTAATTATTTACCAAACTTTGAACTAGAATATCTCAACAACCATCAAATATCTTAATACAGAAAGGCCTCTCTAAATGCACCCCTTCAAGGTATAGTGAAAAATTCTAAAAATGTGCACTTAAAGAGTGTGTGTATTTATAGTAAGTAAAATATATAGTGCAATTATAAGCTGGGACAAGATTATACCATGTATTTAAAGAGATTTTATATATAAGGTACATTTATAGAAGGTGCACTTAGAGAGATCTCTCTGTACTTATAAGTATGTAAAATCAAATCAAAAAAATTCATAAAATTTGCTTTGAAGAGAGATATTTTCGTTCATAGGTTTAGAAAGGTAAAAATGCCATTTCAATCATTTGCTGTGCCAAGTAGTGATCTAAATCAGGTTAAACCGGTTAACCAATAACTAGACTTATTGAAAAAATTTGTAACCAGTTAACTCTAATTAAAACCTTTGGTTAATCAGTGAAGTCCTATAAATTATTGTCGCGGCTGAAGCTTGAAATTTTAATTATTTTCATATGAAATTTTTAGAAATTTTGGGGTGCATTTTTTTAACCTTTTTTTAATAGTTAGATTAGGTTTTAGGGTTAGTTTTGATAATAAAAGAGTATAAGTGGATTTGGTAGTGTTTATATTTTTAAATCAAGGTCCCTAATTTCAAGCTTCAGCCGTTTCAAGCTTCAGCCGCGACAATTATTTATAATAGTTCATTATCAGAAATAATAAAAATTTAATCATATAATTGCAGTGCCATATTCGAATTTTTCGATTTATTTAAAATTTCATAGTAATATTTTGATAAAAAAATTTTGATTTTGATGCAAAAGATTGAAATGAAAGAGCAGTAATACTTACAATGCAAGCTTAGATTTTATCGTCCAAATCAAACATTTGCAAGAAAAAAGAAAACGTTATAGAATCTGAAGAGTTTGAACATATGGTGTATGAAAAACTTACAGATATTGATGGAGAAAGCATTGCACATATGAATTTTGAGATAGGTGTGGATGTTTCTCAGATGAGTAACGAATTAAAAAAGAATGTTATCAAGGAATTTTTTGGCAAGTACAATAAAGTACAATAACACGTAAGATCGTAAAGTTCTATGAAAAAGAGACGGTTATTTATATGTTAACCATAAAAAGTATTGTACAAATCCATTTCATTTATCTATTGGTGCAACTGTTACTGTGAGCTTGAGAAGAGAATCAAAAAAAAATGATGAAAGTTAACAGCGAATTGAACATTATAAGAATCTTTGGGTGTTATTTGTATCTCCGGAAATTTCTGTAATCCTCACTGGCATATATTATATTTTACCAATATTATGTTTTAGGCACTCAATTGTTCTTGAAAAGATTAATAATCTTCCAAAACAAAATAAATGTCTTCGAAGTATTGAATCAAGCGAGCAAAAAAGCTTTCGAAAACTTGGAATGAACGTAATAAGAACACCTTTTACTGGTAGTATTAATTTAGGCTTAAAGCTTTATACGTGTATTAAAAAATTTTGAATTTAGATACAATGCATTTTAAATATTCAAATTCGAATGACGGTTTTGAATTTATAGCCATAAAATTAAATAAATACTTGAATGAACAATTTGAATAAATAATTTGAATAAATAATTTGAATAAATAGTTTGAATAAATAGTTTGAATAAATAATTTGAATATATAAATTGAATAAATAATTTGAATATATAATTGAATAAATAATTGGAATAAATAAATCTTCAATTTTTTTAAAATCTTGTTATGTAAACTTAGATTGAAATTTAAGAAGCGATTACGTACATGATTTGATAGCGATACTAGGTGAGTTCATAAAATATAGTAGCTGATATTTAATAGAATAAATAACTAAATAAATTACACATAAAATATAGTAGCTGACTTTTAATAGAATATATTAACTGACTTTTAATAAAAAAAAGAATTGGTTATTAGTGAAAATAAGAATTTATATCGCCATATATATATATCGCATCATAAGCAAGCATATTTAATAAGTAAAAGAAAATAGAACATTATGTTTTTTTTTGGTTTAGTCAAAATGTAAAAGCAAAAAAGAATTTACACACCTGAGCAAATAGCTATTAAAAATGAAACTTGAAGAAACAAAAAAGTTTAATGACTGAATAATAGCTGAAAAAGTGAATCAAAAAAGAGATAGGCTCATCTCAAATATCAGTTAACATCTCATATTGATAATATTAAAGTGAAAGAGAACATAAATCAAGACGAACAAACAAATGAAGAGGGTAGCCTAAATAAAAAAAGTACTAAATTTGAATAAAATAATTAAGTTTACAATGTAATAAATTATTTTAGAAAACAAAATATTAACTGCATGTCAACTTATTGGTGATGATCTTGACCTTTTCAAAAAGTTTCAAGATGCTGTCGCCCTACTTATAATCTTTTTTTTTAGTTATTAACTGGAGCTAAGTGAAAACCTTCCTTACTCTACTGAATTTTCAAAATTCCGATCTTGCTTCACCCTGACCCAAATTTTAGGCTCAATGGCTAGGATCAAGTTCAACATTTGGATACCTGAATTTTGAGCTAAAATATAATAGCTGACTTTAATAACTGACTCTAAATAAAAGAATAGTTTATACTATTAAAATTTCACTTATATCAACTACACAGGATTCAACTACTTATTTTAGGGTGAAACCTCTATTTTATGCATTGTTTTTTTTATATTTAAGATTAAATCATCTAAATTAAATAGATAAAAATAAGACATAAAAAATTATGTAAATAGGATACCTTTTGGCTGGAGTAGGGTTGTTAATGGAGCACTCTGTTTGCATTATTTTAATAGTAAATACTCTGGAGTACTCTGGAGTATTACTATTAAAATGGTATTAACGGAGTGCTCCATTAACAACCCTAGGCTGGAGGTTCAATATCCATAAATTGAACCAAAATTAGATTCAAATGTTTGAATATCGAAATCTTGATTTAAATATTATAGCTAACTTTAACCATATACTGTATTAACTAACTTATAATAAATGCCATCTTAATTATCTATGCAATTCTGATTAAAATAAATACAGATCATACCAAGTAGTACCAATTCAATCTATTAATTATATTGTACTTTGGAAAAAAAATAAAAAAAAACTTGCTATCGCATGTAATTTCTTTTATGTCTTGCTTGGGCAACTACAATTTATAAGTTTGGCATTGCAATAAACCTTAGAATGCAACTGATATTATATTTGTAGATGTATCAAGGATCTGTATATTCTCTGACGTCCATTTTAATGGTTCTTTTTCTTTTGACAGATTACAGATATTATGACAAATATGCATTTACAACAAGAATAATAAAACAAAATTGCCTTTTTTATAAATTCAGTAATAGGTGTACCATTTTAAATTTAATTCCAAGCGTAAGACCTAATAACTAGAACTTCAGCCCACAAAACGTCGACGTTTTTCTAGTAAATACTGTAACTCTTTTAAGTAATTTTTTCTTTTTGACTATTTGTTAGATATTGCCTCAAGTGACTCAAAATTCTGATAGTAAAAAAGTTACTTTGATCAATTCTTTATACATCATATTCGCGTGAGATAAACTATTCGATAAGAAAATTTTAATGAGATTTTAGCAAAATGAATTCTTATCACATGAGACTCGCAAGACATGAGATTTATCTTGCGAGAAATATATCTCTAGTTTTACAGAGATAGATGACACAGTTAAAATGTCAATAAATGATTCACCTGTATTCAATCTCTAAATTCAGCCTCTAAATTTGCTATTAAAAAAAGTGGTGCTATACCTAAATTTTTGTAAAATTATCATTCTAGATAGTTTATTACCAATGTTTTGAGTATTATATGTAGAATGTTGTGCTCCAAATTAAAAATTGCGTCAGATCCAATGTCGGTGAAAATTTAAGGTAAGAGAGATATTAGCGGGATTATAATTATTTTAATCTGACGCAGATATTAGTTTGACGCACAACACATACAGTGACATTAAATAGCATCATGTATTTAGGATTTCGAATTAATATATATCGTTAATGTTAAGTATTCATTATTATTCACGTCTAATCATGATCGCATGACGGTTTTACTACAACTGTTTCATAAATTTTTGAAATAAAAAAAAAAAAAATTACAAGACCGAATCGATCAGTTTCCGATTTAAACCGACATCTGTGGCTAATGATTCTGCATAAACATCAAAAATGTAATTTGAAAATTTTTTGTCCGTCCACATACTGTTACAATTTCTGGAAGAGCTTAATTAATGTATGTTACAACCAAACTTAGCATTAAATGTAAGCATTAAATGGTTAAAGCGAGCGAAAATGAATGTTATACAGATTACTTTATTACTGTATATCAATCTTTTTACTAAAGGGTACAAAGGTTAAGAAAGTGGCTATCTCTGCTAGTAGCGGTAAGCAATCCTTTATATGGCTTTTTTAATAACGCTAAAAAGGAAAGAAATCATTACGCAATAATTTCAATTCAGCTGATTTTTCGAATTTGACTTTATCCAAAACTTAAATTATTTTTTTCTATTTGGTGCAGATATAGATGAGTATTTGTCAAATTCCTCAAATCAGTAGAATTATCTATAAGAAAATGTAGTAATGGATGCGAAAAATAAAAATTAACTACTTTAATTAAAAGGAAAATTATAACTGCTATCATACTAATAATAAAATATTACGAAAGAATTTCGTAACAACGTGTGTAATTTAGGTAATAAAAATATGCACATTTACGCGTTTTTGCATTTCTAATGATATAAATACTATTCCAAAAGTTGTATTCTTTTGTGACTTTAATACAAAATTTCATTTTAATCTTACATGTTTAGTGAAACACGAATTTAAATCGTATGCTGAAGTTATTGGGACTATTTGTAGTGAAAGTTCTCTTAATACTTACGAAATAATAGATATCATGTGCGTTATTTCTGCTTGTTCGAACTTAGTGTAAATTAGGACAGTTAGTCTGAACATTACTTAACTCTTAGTTATTTTATTTTTATATTATTAGGATTAAATCGAAGAATGAAGAACGCGAAATAATCCAGCCACGTGATTGTTAGTGAGGAAATTAAGGTGAGAGTTAATCGAACAGTTATGAACTGCTTGTTCGGCACTTGCGTAAGCTAGGTCTGTTAGCCCTTAGTGATGAACTTCTTGTTCGACACATAGTGCAAGCGGGACTGCTAGTCTGGAAGATTAACTCTTAGTTGTTTTTATATTATTAGGATTAAATTCCAGAAGAAAACCACGATTCAATTAAGTAAGCAAAGAAATTAAATAAAGTAAGAGTAAAGACGTCCTTAGGGACAGAAAGAATGTGAGTTATACGGAAATGGACACGAATTCTAAGATTCTGACAAAGAAAATTATAAGGTAATCTAGTTATTTTTGGGATCAAATATATAAGTATATACACAATATTTTTTATTATTCACTAATTGAATAAATTATGATGATGATATAAGAAGGCAAAATCTTCGCTGAAGGCTTCCTGACCTTTAAACAAAATGGTTGTGACTGTCAAACGATCTCTAAACAATAATGAACTTCAACAGTAAGTCGCCTTTTCGTATTATTTAAAAATAAATTGGAATTTAAATTCGTACATTTCTCTGGTTATTCAAGAAAAATCTCAGTATAGTAGTATGTGTTTTTGCAATGACGGCCTCGGAATTGAAACTTGAAATAGGAAAAGAAGTTTCAAAAAAGCTCTTTCCAGTGCATGAAACAGACCCTACAGTTTGGACGTACAAATTAAATACTGCTCTTAAGGAAGATGTAAAGGGGTTTAAAGCAGTTCTGATTGAAACCTCTGATTTTTTTTAGCAGTGTTCCACACGGATCAATCGGACAGATATTTTCAAAGATCTGGATTCGATCAGAATAAATAGATTGATTTATATATATATATGACGAATCGGTTCTCTATGCGGGTTGAGAATTCGGATTTTAATTTAAATTCGATCCGGATCGGATCTGCAAAAAATTACTTTTCAGTCAATACTGTGAGAAAATTCTTTTAGACTTGTAAGTAAACATTGATGCTTAGTGATCTAAAAAAATACAAATATATTAACATTCTTTTAGTTATTATTTCGTAAATAAATTCAACATTGAACTGTATGTAACATGAAAATGAAATTTTATTTCATACCAGTTTTCTTCAATATTAAGTTCTATGAAAGAATCGTCTTGCCAATCGATTTTGACTGGATCGAAACACATTCACAGCTGGAAAATACTAAAATCCGAATCAACTTCGAAATAATTAAGGTAGATGCCAAGGCATCAAACCATTCTAATAACTATGATATAATATTTAGCACATGGAAGTTTCAGAAGGACCATACAGACGTCACGCCTTCTAAATGCTTCCAAAAAAAACAAGATGGACGTCCTAAACTTAGTTACATTATTATCCGGACTGTAACGTAAATATTGCAACAAAAAAGTTTCTGCTCCCAATTTATAAATAATTAGTTTTATGTCATATTTTTTAATACTCACTACTCACGACTTCGATTTTTTTTTCAGGATTCAGGATTACGAAAAATTCCTTCAGATGGTCGATTTTTATCAACTGAGCTTCTATCCCTTTGAGTTTTGCGAACTTGCCATTATAGACCTATTTTAAAAATGATGGCCATATGTATGTGTATTGATTTATTTATGTTTTTGTTAAATTTTCTAGGTGTTTACGTGCTTGTATTTTTTTTTTGCTAGGATGAAGTCATGAAACAAGAAGAATTAGTAAAAAAATTGAAATTCAAGATATAATATGAATAGTTGCGGAATGAATACTTTTTTAGAATAAAGTGACAAAAGCAACTTGCTGGTGTTTTACAACATGCAATCGGAAATTTAATTGATAAGAAGCTTAAGAATGAATTGTAAGATCAAGACAAAAACATTAAGAATGAAAACCGATAAAAAAATTAAGATGGAGTACGTTCTATGGAAGACTGTTTTATGACGAATTTAAAACCTATTTTTGAGCGCCCCAGTAATATATCTATCGTTCTTATGACCCAAACCTTTAGAGATTTAACAGCTTCTCAAGGGATAGAGGTTTATTTTTTTACTTGCCTTTTCAATCATAACTCATCCAATCGTTGCTGTACAAAATTTTACTTTGCAACAAGAAATTTAAGTGTAAAACTTGTGATTTAGTTTACAAGAAGAGGTTAATCTATCATCAAAATTCAAAAATACCATATTTACCAAGAATTATATACATTACCTTTAGAAACAATTGATCAATTCAAGTTCAATCTTATTTATATTATAGGAAGTAGACTCATAGAACATTTTAAATATTCAAGAAAACAGACATTTTTATTTTCATATTTAGGAAGCTTATTTTTCAGAGGTTTTAAAGGTCATATTCATTATTTCAATCATAGAAATGAAACTTACAACTGTTTTTTTCAAGATCCCAACGCATATGCATAAGTTTCTGATATTTTTAATAATCAGAATTGGAAACGCGAGTTTTTTTGATAAAGATCAAAAAACATTTGTTTGGTTCTTTGGTTTACAGACTGAAAGAAGAATCTGAATTACCCAAAAGTAAAGGCAAAAAAGATGCAAAAAATAATAACATTTCGGCTGAATATATTTATATAACACTCCTCGCGAACATTCTCGTGAACGTTCTTTGGTACGTGCTTTAATACTTTTACTGAAACATTCCACTTGCGATTTCTAAGCCAAATCTTTAATATT
>CAJVPZ010001556.1:0-14205 GCA_910592135.1 Racocetra fulgida | reverse complement strand
TAATAATTACATTGTAAAATTAAAGACTAATCGTTATTTAGTAGACAATACAATGTCAAACGACTTGACCCACCATCCAAAATTTTTTTTGGGTACTAAGTCTAGACTTTATGCATGTCCCGAATTAGCTCATATGATATATCAGGTGAGCAATTTGCCTTTTTAATTACTATCGTTATGACGAACAAAAATTACTCATTATGACGAACAAAAATCAGTTTTTTATGACTTTTTTTAATTTAAAAGTTAATTTAATGTGGCGTGATATGACGACAATTTTGAAATATGCGACTTTCTTATTTCAAGAACTTATTGATTGATTCAACTGAACCTACCTCTTCAAGTTCGATGTTTTAAAATGTAATTGAATCTGGAACGCTTATGGAAATAACAAACCATCCTCCAAAGCGATTAAAAAATGGCACTTTCTGGAACGAACTTACTAAAATCGGTGATAAATGACATTGCAAATTTTGCAATAAACCTTATTCAATGGAAACGGATCTTTCTACTATTAAACCCCATTTTAAAAATAACCATGTAGAGAGGTGGAATGAAATTATGCAAGCCATTAAGGCAAATGTTGAACCTTATTACTGAGCGAAGAAATATTTTCGAAAGCAAAAAATACAATTAACCCAATATGTAACAGGTTGTATGAAGAAAATGCCTCTGCTTAAAGACCTGGTGTTATTGGCTGTAATGAAGGTTAATACATTGGATAAATAAATAACAGCGATAGATGCAATAAATATTATAATGCAAAAATTTATATATTTTTAAAAGTAAATTTCATGCATTTACTTTAATAAAAAGTAATAGTGATACGTAGCACGCAAGCATAATTAGGCCGCTTGCAGTTAAAGTTTCGTTTAACGTTATATTTTTTTCGTATTCACGGGGGGGATTAAACAAACATAAAAAACAAACATATAGTATACCGAAAAATCCCGAATATAATCGAAAAATTCCGATCGCCGTGCCGACCATTACACTGACTAATTTGTCACCTCTATTTGTTTAATTTTAGGGGGGAGCTCAGGGGATGGAGGGGATAACGTTAAACGAAAGTTTAACTTCAAGGGGCCTTATTAGTACATTTATATGAACTAAGTTCGAAAATCGGTTTTTATGTAAATGTTCCGAACAGTGTTCCAACGGGTTTTTAAGCACAAACAACCGGTTAGAGCAGGATAACATCCCTAATAATAATTCTACAAGGGCGACTTAACGTTAACGTTAACGATGGTGTGAAATTAAGGAGAGAATATCATTATCGTTATGAAGTTACTTTATTACAAAAAGAAGGTTCTTTTGTTTATTAGAATAAATACTTCACTTTTTATACATTCTGATTAATAGGAAATAGAACACATTCTGAAACTTACTTTATGACATTGAGGCATCGCGCTATCGTGTTGGCTCATGTCAATATGCACACTGCCTCATTCGAGGGCTTTAACAATCGCGATACTAATTTAGATGATCAATTACACCAAAAAGGTAAGATCATAAAATTAATAGGTTATTATTCTGGAAAATTCTCATTAGCTTCCATAAAATCCAGATAAATTTTATCATTGCGATATACGTAAGTTTAAATATATTTTTTTTATAGTTGCAGCTGTAAATAAAAAGTTTTCAGTTGGCCAATGTCTAGTGATTAATGCTAGTGCAAAAATGTTCTAAACATAAAGAAGAATTAAAAAACGAAGCGATTTTTTTTTTTTAACTACCGGTAACTCGAATTTTAACTGAAACTGGCTTTTACACAATAATTGGAAATAATTCCTATAGAAATTTATTATATAATATCAAACCCTAACGACACCTTAATCTCTTTAATCTATTGTATTTAAACAAAATAATTTGCTTTATTACTACTACGTATATTACAAATATTTTGAGGCATACATTTTCCAGAAAGATTTAAACGAAAAATTTTAAAATTCTCCGGAAATTGCGTGCCTCGAAATTACACCCAGGGTGTTATTTCGCGCAACTACTAAATACACTTTCTTAAAGTTAAATTTTGTTACTTATTTATACGTAATATTTTCCTTTTACTTCTGTTTAATAAGAGATTTATTAAAGTTGCTTGTCGTTAATTTAAACTTTTTTAACAAGATCAATAATCGAATAAAAAAATACTTTCAACGAAATTACTTAGTGAAGTACGCTCTGTACACTAATAAAGGTAGAATGATGCTTATTTAGACAGGATACCATTCGTTTCTGTTGTCAACATTTATTTTGGGAAGTAATTGGGATCTCAATTGCAATTGCTAATATCCACTTAAGTAATTTGACAACCTCGCCGTTTTTATCTTTAATATCATTTACGATCCTTAAATTTAATCTCCAAATGTTTATGATTCAAACTAAATTCAGTGATAGTAGCTCCCAAAATCGTAACATCGTGATATGATGGATATGGAATAGCAAGGCCAAAGAATATAAGGAGCATTTGGAAACATTGGGCATTAATGAGATAAATAACCTTTAAGGCATAAGGAAACTAGTGAACTATAAGTTTTTGTGAATGAGTTGCCTTATGTTCTTATTAATGAATATTTTATTAGATATAATGTAATATTACTCACTTTGTAGTTGAGTTTTAAGCTTGCCATCGTATTTAGAGGCATGAGTTACATCCATAACTCATTATTTTCGACAAGTTACGGCATTACATTCACACACCTCTAATCATATACTTTTCTTTATTATATAAAGAATACTTTATAAAATCAATCCCGGACCTTATATACAGTATAAAGCTTTTCACTTTTCATGCCCTAACAGCCATGATCAGCCACTGTACAATATTGTGTTCATAACCTTATTATTAGTTTTTTTTTTATTTTGATCTTGATTTCCGAGAAGTATTAACTCTGTTATGCTACAAAATAAAGCATGTAAATCGTTATAATCTCTCACCACCTATTCAATACAACAGTACTTTCTACATTACACGTATTCTGTAGACAATCATAAAACCTTCCTTAAAAAATTTATAATCAGTAAATGCGCATGAATTTATTAATAATCAATTATATAAGTCGGTTATTATAATTTGCTATTGGAACAAATTCAAATTTATCAACGTTCAAGTTCAAAGTTTTCCAATAAATAAAGTTCAGCTATCATAAGCATTAACTAATGCTTGAAGTTATCATGATCATTTAGCATTTCACTTTATTTATGTATATCGAAAATGTGTGCAATGTTGTGCTCTGAATAAAACGCGATAACATTTTCAATTATATACTTAATCAAAGTTTTATCTTTTTCGGCAATACTTGTAAGTCAACACTCTTATATCGAACCTCTATAACAATCCCTGGATAAACGAACTAAAAATTTTAAATTTTAATTTAGTATAAAGAGTTGTAGTTTCTTTAAACAAAACAACATAGTATTGTAATTTATATAGCGAACGTTTTTTTTTCATCCTGAAACATCACTTGTTATAGAAAAAGCCGACTGCAATTGAAGTTTATATTTTTCGTACATTCATAACGACTTGCATGTTTAGTTTAAATATTTTATCAATATTTTGTGTACATTCATAATGATTAGAATGTTTTACTTCGTATCGATACAATTTTGCAATAGAACTTCATTAGTAAATATATAGGTTAGTAGTCTAGAGAGGATTTTTTTATATACAACAGGGTATATGATATGAGTGATGCCAAGGCAAAAGTAAGCAAATTTGGAGGTATCAATAAGGCGAGTTTATCTCTGGGAAAATTATGATATGTCATATTAAATCATTGTATACAATCAATGTTCTGGTTGTCCTTATTGATGCCTAAATATTTGCTTACAGGTTTTGCCTTGGCATCGCTCATGTAGAAATGTGAATTTTAAGCATATAATTATAGAATTTTCATAATTTTCACAGATAGTTGTTACACATTCTATATAAAACATGTCAAATCAAAATAATCATAATGCCGCTAATACATACCCTTATCCTAACATTGTAACCCGAATGAAACTCTGTATTGAATTTTTGATCTGACACAAATTTCAATTTGACATACATTAATAATCAGAAAAGGTTTTTTGGACCTCTGATCTTGATTGATAACGCGTCTAACCCATCTTTCCCACGTGCTAAGCCACTTACTTATTAACATAGAAATTTATTATAATAACGCACCTTCACCCGGGGATTTTAGTTATTTCGGTCAAAATCATTATTGTTTACTTAGTGGTCAGATTTTCAAATGTTGGGAGTATTTCATAAATTCGCCGCAATATTATCGTAATCCATTCTAAATAGTACAATGCTTAACCCATATCTATACAATATTAGTAATATTTAGGATATACAACTCCAACATCATATCATTAATTTTCATCAACATTTTAATAAACAACCCTAGCATCACCCATAAAAAAATGTCGCTGACGTCACTTGAAAATGATCACGATGATGAATCACATTACTTATCATTATTCTTATCATTATTTATTAATAATGAGTATATACGTACTAACAAATATCATAATTATCGCAATAAAAAAAATGTCTGAACAAAAAATTGGTTGTAACAAATGTCATACTGAACAAAGCCGTGAACATTTTTTTAATAATAAGGGAAAGCAATTAGCAACCTGTCAAAAATGTCGAAACAAATGAAAGAGAACTTCAGATCAAATGCAAGATCAAATACAAGATCAAATGCAAGAATATAATTCTAGAAGTGAATCAGCTATTAGTTTCGAAGATATTAGCGAATTTGTCTACAATTCTTTAAGATCTTTAGAAGGAACTAATGAACAGTATGAAAGTGATCCTGAACTTTATATTAATTTTGATATTCAATTATCACAAAATAATAATTCAATAAAAAATTATACGAACGAACAATATAAAGAGTTAAGCAATCAAATCGTATTACTTATAGAAAAAGGAGATGGCTATAATTGGGTTTACAAAAGTCAAAATTCAACTAATAATGTATTGCATCTAATTTATTGGTGCAACTGTAGAACTGAGCTTGGAAAACGTAAACCTAAAATTTTAGATATTAATAAATAAAGAGATACCTCTATAAATATCAAAATATTAAAAAATAAAAATTTAATTGAGGTTGATTATTTGCACTTAATTTTGCATTTGCGCCCTTTACATATTCAAACAACTCAAGTAATACGTGAATTTATTTGCCATAATATAAATTATTCAGTTCCTGAGCTTTGGCAACAAATTCAAGAAAGACAACTTGATGGTTATAACAATTTAAGTATTCAACAAGTTTATTTCTGGTGGTCTAATGAGTCACGAAAAATTTATCAACGTAAATCGGATCCTTTAAAATCAGCACGTTTGTTATTAAATGAATTTAAGCAAGAGATTATTATTGATATAACAATTCTAACAGGTGCACTTGGTTTTACGACATCTCTTTTTAAAATACTTCCATGTAATAAGCTTGATGCTGTTGAAATTGATGCGACATATGATACTAACTATAATGAGTAGGAATTATATGCAATGATGGGTGTAATTGACGGAACAGGATTCCCCTTAAGTTATCTTTTCATTGAAATGGGTAAAAACCGAGATATTACAGGAATACTTACAAATTGGATGAAGGCATTAAAAGATCGTCACTTAATTGATTTTCCATTTGTTCTCGTTGATAAATCAATTGCTGAAATCAATGCTATTCGACTTGTTTGGCCAGAATCTCACCTGCAGTTATGTGCATGGCACGTACGTAGAGCAATTAAACAAAGACTAGCATCAAATAAAAAAATTCAGAATTATAATTATAATCCTTATATTGCATATTAAGAGTGTTCTGGAATTGATCCCGAATGGAACCCTCAAAACAATATAGCTAATTCATCAAATATTATTTGCCCTTTAGAACTTAGAAAAAATCTTTTAAACCTTATTGATTATCATTACAATCGTCATATGTTATTGCCAAAACCAAATGGAGAATTTATTACGAGTTCAGAACTTATTTGGAAAGAATCCGTATCAGAGATTAACTACTTTTGCCATAACTATAATTTATTTAGCCTTTGGTTATATTTATGGTTTGAGTGGTATTCATATGACAAATGGATTTTATGGGCAAGAGCTTCGAATAATGAAATTAGTCATATCAAGACTATGATGATTGTTGAGTCACATTGGCGACTTCTAAAACATGAATTTTTATATAAATTTCATAAACCTCGTATAGATCATTTGTGTTATATCCTTGTTCAAAAAGGTGTCAAACAACAACTTCATCGTATCTATTTATTGCAGCAGGAACGTTACATAGTACCTTGGAGAAAAGCATTTAAAAAAGAGTGGAGAAAACATGAAAAAAAAAATATTAGTAATGACAATATATATAAGACAAATATACGAAATTGGACATGTTCATGTCTTTCATACCTTCAAAGTCGATTTTTTTTGTGTAAGCACTTGGTTTGTAGTGTTGGCGAAGTTGATAGTTCCTTTTTCAAAAAGGTACTGTGCTTAAGTAATTTATTATTAATATAATTATTATATGTTATTTACAAATATTTTTATGCAGGTTCAAAGAAACGGCACTTATCCAATTATTGGAGTAAATAAAAACGAAGTTTATAATGTTTTTAATTTTCAAGACTTAAATACTTCATTTTACTATAATTCACTTGAAACTAACGATGAAGACTTTTTACTCGAAAGTGATGATGAAAAAGAAGCTTCGGATAATGTTTTAAATCATTTATATGGTATTCTTGATCAAGTAAGACGTATTATTATACTTAAAAATATTTCGAGAATTATTAATTCATTATTAATTTATTAGAGCAAAGCACTTCTTACTTTGTTACAAAATAAACAAAATGCTGATATTTGGTTAAACTTAGTTCATTCAAATTTCAGGCCATTAGAAAATATGGTTGAAAATATTAACAAACTTAAAGATTATGAAATCGATCCGAAAAATCTTAATAAAATGCAATGTAATACGTAGAATTTATACATTTTATTTTTACTACCTACGCAAATATACATTTCATAAAATACATATGTATTTATGCTTAATGTAACATTTACTAAATGTGAAATATATTGTATTCGAATTAGAAATATAAGAAATTAAATCTTTATTAAATGCTAACGCTAAAGTTAAATATAAAATTTACTAAATTTGGAAATTGTAAGGAATCTAAATTTGGAAGTTGTCGGGAATTAAATTCGTCATATAATCTCAATGGTGATGTCAGCGACATTTTTTTATGGGCGATGCTAGGGTTGTTATATTAATAACCTCCATCTTTTAGGAATCACTACACGTATTAGACTTTAACAATTACAAAACAACATCTGATCAACCATCAACATACTACAAACACCCTCAACCTGTTATTGAATTATATTTGCCAATATATGCTAAAGTTCATCCAATATTTATTCACTTTGTAGCAAGCTTCATGAGTATTAACTCTGTTACTGTATGCTACAAAATTTTTTATAACCTATAAAATTCAATTTATTTGTCATCATTTATTTAATAAAACCATTCATTTTGTTCGTTCACCGTATGCTATAAGTAATCATAAAAATTTTTGTAATCGATTCAAAGTCAATAAATACGCGTAAATTTATTAATTCTGTAAGTTGATTATAACAATTTGCTATCCAGAACAAATTCAACTTTATTTTGATGTCCAATGTGAGTTTTTCTAAGTTTAAAGTGTTACTTAACTACATAAACATTAACTAATGCTTGAAGTTATAATACTCGCTTAGTAATTCATTTTATTTATACTAAATCAGTATATTTTCAGGTAATGAAATAACAGAAGAATACGCTTCTTTTACAGCATTTTATATGCCAATCGTTTACTGATAAATTTAATAAAATACTTTGCAATTAGATTTCTTTATGTAAGAAAAATTTTTTTAACACACTTATATTCTTCGTATTTTTACAGTTTTTGAAATCAATTAAATTTCTATAAAGATTTAAGCAGTTTAATGTATTATTCTTATGGAGGGCCTCCACCAAGACCTTTCCGACTTCGAAATTAAGCTTATTATAAGAAAGATCTAAGGAAGTTAGAGTAGTGTTTATGCAAAGAGCTTCTGCTAATGTCATTCCTCCATTAGATTCAATTTCATTATTACTAATATTTAAAGAAGATAAAGCAATATTTTTACGAAGAGCTCCTGCGAATGCTTTTGCCCCTTTAAAACCAAGTTGATTACCACTAATATTTAAGGATTTTAGAGTAGTATTTATACAAAGAGCCTTTGCAAATGATTCTCCTCCCTTGAAACCGATCTCGTTATAGCTAATATCTAAAGAAGTCAGAGTATTATTTGTGCATAGAGCCCTTGCTAGTACTTCTCCTCCATCAACATTAATCTTATTATTGTGAACATTTAAACAAGTTAAAGTAGTATTTATGTAAAGTGATTCTGCCAATGCTTTTCCTCCTTCAAAACCAGCACTATTAGAATTGATAAATAAAGTTTTTAAAGCAACGTTTTTATGAAGAACTTTTGCTATTGCTTTCACTCCTTCAGAACCAAGTCGGTTACCGGAACCATTTAAATAAGTCAAAGTAGTGTTTACGCAACAGGCTTCTGCTATCAATTTCCAATTCTCAGGACCAAGAAGATTAAATGCAATATCTAAAGAAGTTAAAGTAGTGTTTTTGCGAAGCACCTCTACTAATACTTTGACTCCTTCAGAGTTAATTATATTACCCGCAAGCTTCAAAGAAGCTAAAGTGTTATTTTTAAAAAGAGTTTCTATTAATACTTTTGCATCCAAAGAACGATTCCCGCGAACATTTAAAGTAGTTAAAGTAGTGTTTTTGCAAAGTGCTTCTGCTAACGCCTTTCCTCCCTCGAAATCAATATTAGTATAGTTAATATCTAAATTAGTTAGAGTGTTATTCTTCCAAAGAGCTTTTGCTAATGCTTTCCCCCCTTTAGATCCAATATTATTATGACTAATATTTAAAAACCTTAGAGTAGTGTTGTTATAAAGAGTTTCTGCTAGTGCCTCCCCTTCCGCAGGATTAAGTCCACAAGACGAAAGATTTAAAGAAGTCAAGCTAGTATTTTTGCTAATAACCTTTATAAAAAATTTTATTTCCTCAGAATTAAAATTATTAAAACGATAATCTAAAGATTTAAGTTTTTTACTTGTTCGTAGGAACATTACGACCAAAGACCATCTTATGGCTTTTGCAATAGAAGTTAAATCATTAGATCTATTCAAACTACATTCTTCAACAAGCCAATTTTCAATTCCAACGGTTAAATAAAAAAAGCCAACTAACACAGTATAACTTGTGTACTCAAATAATGGTTTTGGATGATTTGAAATATTAATTTTAAAGGGAACCAATAGAGCTTGTTCTTCAGCATTTAACGCTAAAAGATATGTTCTCAAAAGTCTTATATCAAAAAAATGAATGGTTGGCTCACTCCATAATATTGGTACTATAGTTCTACACCATCGACGGTTTACAAGAAGGCAAGAGAATAAACTTGAATAATCAGCATTAAGATTATTAAATATTTTTAAAAGGCATTCGATCGGTAACGTTATCATTTTGAAGGTTAAGAACTTTAAGATCTTAATATATAAGTACGTACGTACGTACATATAATGATTTAAGACAATTTATATCCAATATACGTACGTACGTACGTACGTACTTTATATATAATCAACGTGAGATATTGTGAAACGTTGTACCAAGTTTGCACTTACCAAACATAGGGTTAGGGATGTAAAATTACGGTAATTTACGTAATTTAGCGTTAGTGTAATTTGCGTAAGATGCGGTAATTGAAATTTCATCGTAGTAGTAGTGATGACTAGTATTCGTAATCGTAATACTATGATCAGGTGAATCGATGTGATTGGTTTGATCCGTTACATGCATGCAAGTTTATTGTAATCGTGCTATTAAATCGATAACAATGCATGAGAGATGAGTCATTAATTTGTAGTTTAATAAAGTCAAGATAATGTATAAATAGAATAAGGGGATTAATGTTAATGTATTTTTTTCAATTACGATCATTGTAATAAAGAAATTCATCTTAGTCATTGATATTGCATGCCGTGGGTAAAGATGTGGTTTGAAGTAAGCGAAGCGCTGAATAAAGGTAAAGACGAACTCAACAAAGTTAAAGCTAAAGGATAACTTACGATTTGAAGGCTTTGTTAGTTTAAATTAAAGGTAGAGATGAACCAAAACGGTTATAAGTAAAGGATAACTTACCCAACGTAGTACAGTGGTCGTCGGAGGGTTGGTGTAGTTTGAAATAAGAGAAAGGGTATTATTAGTGTCGAATAAAGGTAGAGATGAACCAAACAAAGTTATGAGTAAGAATAACTTTCCCACATAGTACAGCGGTCACCAAGCAGTTGGCGTGTCAAAAGTAAAAAAAATTGCATCCATTTTCTAACTTGCACAGCATAAAGTAATTCCATAATTTCGTGCCAATATTAAAGACATACGTTAAGGATAAAGAGAGGATTGTCATTAGTATTAAAGTTGAAAATTACAGCGTAACAATATAATAAAAAAAATCATATATTACACTATATTTGTTCATATGGCAATTATAATGGTTCGAACTAAAAATGATGATATGTAGGATTGCTGCACAATGCAAATTGATGAAAATAGTTACAAGTGCAAAGGGTGTAGTAAAGATTGGGTGAAAAATGCAACTAGGTTACAGGAACATTTGAAAACATGCACTTTATAGAACTTAAATGAAGCTTCTAATTCTAATTAAAAATGAAAATTCATGTTAGATAATTTAGAGCAAGAGTAAATAGAATTGAAATCCTTACTTGCCTGGTCCTTTTTTACATCAGGAATTCCATTTAGCACAATTGAAATCTAGAGTTTTACACTTTTCTTAATAAGGCTTGTCCTTCTTTTAGAATTCCATTACCCCAAACTCTTTCTAGTTCACTTAACAAAAAACATGCTAATTGCAAATATTTGTTCAGGATATTCTTGAGGAAGCTTTTCACCATTGCTTAGTTAGCGATGGTTGGTCAAATGTTAACAAATTATCTATAATCAATTATATGATAACTATATTTGCACCTATTTTTTACAAATCTGTTTACACTAATGAAGAATATCACACAACTGAGAATATTGTTAAAGGAATTAATAATGTAATGCAAGAAACTGGAATTAACAAATATGTTGGAATTATTACAAACAATGCTGCATGGAATATATTAAAACTAAATATCCAAGTAAAGTTTTTTGGATGCTGGACATATGAACTGGATTAAAGAAATTCTCAAAAATGAATAAGTAGCAAATTTTTTAAAAAAATTAAAAAATTAGTTCTTTTTTTATAACTATTTAATTCCATTAGCTACACTTTATTGCTTACAAAAGAAATATTAAATATAGAAGTAACACTTGTTTTAACTATTGATACTCAATAGATATCAATATTTGAATGTTTTAATTATATTTTACAGGTTTGATCTACATTATATGCTATTATAATTGAAGATATTAAAATAAATATTGATATAAAAACAATAATTTTAGATTATAAATTTAGAGAGAATCTTAAAATATTACATGATTTTTTAAAACTTATTATTATTTTTATAAAACAATTAGAAAGTGATTAATCATCTTTTTTTAGTATATAAAATATTATATAATTTAGCTATTATTGTTGCATATATTCTTGATTCACAGTATCATGTTAAGAATTTTGATTTTAAAAAATAAGAAGATATTATTAATACTGAAATAATTTGAATTTTGGATTTTTTTTACTTTCAAAATGTTGCGAATAGATGTATTTTTATTAGGTATTTTAGTAGTATATTCTTGGTTAATAAAGTATATTTAGCAACATGTATAACTTTTAATTGCCTATTTAAGTAATCTGCTTGAAGGTTCTATACTAGATGTCATACTTGTAACCTAATTAGAATTTACCTATTGAAACTTTTTGATGTCTTCCATTCTGCATCATTACTATAATTATGCTGGTCCATAACCTCATTCTGCTTCAATTAAAGACTATACAGATCAAATATATAGTATACAATCTCAATGACCAAGATGAATTTCTTTATTACAATAGGTTTGGGCTCTATAGCTTAGTAGTTAAGCTGCCAAACCCCACAGACTAGGTTGATGGTTTGAGTTAGGCTGTAGGCAAAATCTTAGAATTTTTTGCTTCTGTAACCCAGAAGGGGCTATAATAGAATGCAGAGCCCTGTGGTTAAGTCCATGTACAAGTACGAAACTAGAAAAGAGAATTTCCAGAAGAAGATTTAATCATGGAATGGGGCATCACGCATGACACCAAGTTATAAAACGTTCTGTTATACAAAGTTTGTTTATATCAGTCCTCGATTAGGGGTAACTGAAGCAGCACCAACATCTCTGCATTCAACTTGTGGGATATTTGCTTGGAAGTATAATATAATGGTAACATAACTGGAGTTGTGAAAAAAGTGAAAAACACGAGGATGATCTGTGGAAAAGGATTGGTCTAACTGGAATCAGAAGCATCTCTGGCTCCAAGCCACTTGGCCTATTAGAGAAAAACTCAATGCTGACAGAGTAAGTGGGCTGAAACTTGAAGTACACAGTAATAACTTGAAATAGCTGAATTCACTGGGCTAGTAGTACATTGTATGAATAGAGCTTGCATACTAGAAAAACCAAATGACACCAAGATTAATTGAGAGTATTACAAACCACAAGCCAAACTAGGTTTATACCACTAGCACCTTGTAACCTAATATATCATGGCATTAGAACACTATAGTTATTAGATGGTATCCAATTCATCAGTCTATGAAAGAAAAGAAATATGAAAAACTGCTATCTGAGAGTTACAAGATAACTTGTAACTCAACACAGCAAACTTGCACCAACACATGGAAGTATTTATCCAATGTGGAACAAAAGTAGCAAGTATACTAACTAAACTAGGTGTTATTAATAGAGGTTTAATCTGGGTTAGCATGAAGCCTACTAGTAGAACTCACTTGAGCATGCTAACTAAGGTTCACCAAGATTGGAAGTAGCCTAATTAGGCTACGAGGCCTTCCTATAAAGAAAATTACCAAATTTAGATGCTTGAATATAAATGGTATGAGTGATGTGGAAAATGTTGTTATAGAGAAGTGTACTGAAATAGGACTTGTGAAGGGTGGTAAAATACCAAATGAGTAGGTTGATGATAACTTACCACTCTGGTAGGTTTGAATCGCAGATAATTGAATCAGTAGCCAGTAGCAGATGAGGACACCTATTGTGCAAGTAATGGTTTCAGCTGGAGTATAGATTACTAATAGGATCTGGGTCTGAGCTTGGCTATTCTTGATATATATAATATGAAAATGTAGAGTACATGTAAAAGTATTATTAATAAATAAAGTCATAGACAAGATCCCACCTTAACACCAAAAAAAAAAGAATTTCTTTATTTAATGATCATAAAATACATTAATACTAATCCTCTTATTCTATTTATACATTATCTTGACTTTAAAACTACAAATTAATGATTCATCTTACATGCATTGTTATCAATTTAATAGCATAATTACAATAAACTTGCATATATGTAACAGATCTAACCAATGATATGTAAGTTTAACCAACCATATTGATACATCTAATCATAGTATTATGAATACTAGTCATCACCACATAATATCATACAATCAAAATTATATGGACTAGATGCTAAGAAAAAAAACAAAATTGGCAATTTTTTTAAAAGATATTTTTTATATAAATCAATTTAAAATAAAATTAGAATCAATTTTTACTTAAGACACAAAAGTAATTGTATTAATAAAATTTTGTGTTATAGCTCTTTAAAGTTTGCATTTTCTTATGATTTATTATAAGATTTACAACATAAAAATTAATTTTCTAAAGATCCTTTATTTTGTCAATTTTGTTCTTTTTCTTAGTACCTAGCCTATATATGAGTTTCGCTAAAAGAAAACCTGAAAAGTTAAATATAAGTTATATTTAAATTTTTGGGTTTCAGTTTTCTTTTAGCGATACTCAAATTATCTTTACAAATTTTGCCTAAATTATTATTATTTTTTTTTTTTTTTTTTTTTTAAAGGTGAGGTCATGCCTCGTGTCTTTATTAATATATATGTGTATATACAAATTTTATTCAAATTATTCTATACATTT
>CAJVPZ010001555.1:0-14207 GCA_910592135.1 Racocetra fulgida | reverse complement strand
TGGCCATAACTTCCTGAGTGATTTCCAGTTCGCTACCCAGTGTTGATTCGAATTGGCCAATCAGAAGTTACTGGAAGCCACTGGACATCACTGGAATTTCCATTCTAGTGGCGAAAAATCTTCACTGGAATGGTCCAGTGACATTCAACCACTGGAAGCCCAATTTCATCCAGTTAAGTCCAGTAACCTTCCAGCTCCGCCGGAACGTTCCAGGGAGCAACATTGCTATTAACAACCTTAACAATACCTGACATAGCTATTAATTAGTATATCGAGAGACCCAATTACACAAGTGCATGATTACATCAAACGTCAAGAGCCACGTCAAATGTCAAGAGTTATGTCAAATGTCAAGTATCACATCAAACATCAGGAGTCACGTCAAACGTTAATGGTTACATGTTATACTAGCATACTACAGCATATACGGCATACTACAGCATATACGGCATACTACAGCATATACGGCATACTACAGCATATACGGCATACTACAGCATATATACGGCATACTACAGCATATACGGCATACTACAGCATATACGGCATACTACAGTATATACGGCATACTACAGTATATACATCAAACATCAGACGTCACGTCATTTACCATACGTCAATCTGACCCTGAGGTAGTACATCATCTACGTCATAGCCGTAGTGTCGTAGGTAGTAACTACCCTAAAAAATGTTTGCAACCTTAGTAACGACATGACAATTATTTCTCAACAATTAAACACTAATTGAGAACATCGGAAAGTAATATTAATTTAACGAACTATTTGCATGTGTATGGTACTTAAAAGTTTTTTTTTTAGCAACAAGTTGTTAGAGAAAAACTATTTTAGTAGTTTAACAACATTTAAGCGCTTCTAAAAGAAAACAAGATTTCAGACTTGGTTAAGTTGACTTAATTATAAGTTCAAAAGCCTGAAAAACTAGTCTTCTTTTAATAGTATTCGAATACAAACAAACAAACAAAAAGCTATTGCTTATAACTAGACTCAAAATGTTTTTATTCACTAACATGACTCAGCCTTTTCTTCTCTAAGCTTTCGACAGGAGTTTCGCCTTTCGCCAGAGTTTCGTCATTTTGCAAAGGGATTTCGTCTTTCGCCTTTGTTGGGTTTAGGTTTCGTCATTCGCCATTTGCGCATATGGATTCGTTTAACTATAGTCTGATGAGAACATTTTAGCATTTTAGCACTAAAAATTTTTTGTAAAAAAAAATTGGCTACCTTTATCCGTTATTTTTAAATCTGGTGACGATATTTACGAATTTATTCAATTATTTCAATTAATCATTAAAAAAAAACAACCAGACCTATGTTGCCAAATTGACCAATATCATCGGTAATTCTTTTACCTTATAGGACTTTTAACAACAACATTACCTCATAAATCTGTACTATTTTCAAATATTATTAGCAAGAATCATACGGCTAATAATTGATTCTTAGATTGATAAAAATGCTACCGTATTTACGCGAAATAACGCGCAGGGGTGAAATTACAAATTTTGACCTAAATTAAGCTTAATCCGGGCCATTATTCTAAATAACGCCCCTGTGCGTTATTTCGAGTAATTATGGTATTACATATATACCATATCAAAATAATCCATATGAATTCAAATTAATTCTCCGTGGCAGAAATAGAATTGTAATACATTTTGAAATTTGTGATACATAATCGGAAAACTTTGTTATAAAAACCAAAAACAGATGAAATTCTTGGTAGATACAATTTTATTGGTGGGATAAAGCTGTGAAGAAAGTATTATTTTTTATTAAAAAAATTATATTTGCAACATAGCATTAATATATATATATATATAATGACTATAATGACAAATCATACATTGAATAAAATATTTAACAATACTGTAAAAAAATGCTTCAGTAAATATACAGCACTAGTACATGTTATATTCTTTAATCACTCTTGATTAGGGATGGGAAAATCGAGGATTTCTTAAATCTACTGCGCAAGCTGCGCAGCCTACACAGGTCTGCATTATAGTAATTTACTGCTAATGCGGGCCAGAATTGTTCATTTCCGAAACATTCCAAACTTCCGAATTGATATATCGACTTATCGTCAGTTGTACAAATCATCTGATTTAAAGTGTAAAAAGATCTTTGTACGTACGTATTACTTACGTATATCAAAAAATGATATACAGTACTGTATGAGAGTTTGGAGCTGCAACGAGGATCTTAAAAGATGAAATTAAATACAAGCTAAACTTTTTAATGCTAGTACTTTATGTATCACATGAGAAAATTAAATGCTTCCAATTTAGGTAAAATTTTCGTAACAAGTAATATAGACAATCAAATTGTTCGAATCATTAAAATTACATGCAAATTAAATTATTTTGATGTAATAGTTGCACATGTGATAGTATACGGCGGCAACCTAAGAGTATTGTATTTAGAAATGAAAATTTAAGTGAAACAATTAGTAATTATTAAAATTTCTTAGAAGTAGCCTAAATTTAGTATTACTGGTAAAGGTAAGGGTAATTACAAATGTTACGTAATATTTTTTTATATAGATATTTCAATTATAATTAATGTTTTTTTTAATATCCTTCAACCTCAAAATATTACGTAGTATTTGTCACTACCTTAACATTTGTACTATATTGTATATGATTAGGACATTAATAAGTAAAACATATTTAGCATGTGACTGCGCATTTGCCCATCTCAATATGTGATACTTTAACAACCGTTGAATAGTTTGTACAGTAATTTGATTTGAATTTCGGAGAATATAGACACCTTTAAATTGCTATTTATGCATAGAATTATTGACAACAAATTGAGATATGAATGAATACAAATCTTAAATACTTTAAATACAAAAAGGCGAAAATGGAAAATGAATAATTTATGCAACATAAATTTGAAAGTAAATTTGAAAATAAATTTGAAAACAAGAATAATATAAAAAAAACTATGTAGTTAATAATACTGTATTTATAACTAAAAAACAGATAATATATGACATTAAAACTAATTGATACTACAATTCAAATAATTACTTATTTTGTTCTTTCTCTAACGCATCATACTTTTTCATGATTGCGCTGCTGTTATTAAAAACTTCCAAGGGCGTAACCGGCTTATCAGGTTTACGCCAAGTATGCGGAAGTCTTTCATGTTTTAAAAATGTTTCCAACAGAGCACTATCAATTTCAAAATTAGTATTACCACCCATAACATTTACCAACATTGCACCTTCAGCGCCCGAAAGAATCTTTTGCATAAATCCATAGGTGAGTTCAGGATTATGTTCTTTTGAATGATTTAGTTGAACTTGACGATGTTTTGCTAATGAATCAAGGGTTATTTTTCCATCAATTTGTTGATCAAGTAATTTATCAACTAATTCGTTATCAACTTTGAGTGGATCGCCAAAATATTTATCTTTTCGAGTTAGAGAAGCATCATGCTCTAAAGCATTATGTTTTGATATTTCTTCCAAGTTGCTTTAAAAATAAAATATAATAAAATATAAAATATAAATGTAAGTGATGTATATTAAATATCTCAATAAACACAATAATACAATAGCACAATAATATAAAATATAGTAATTTTTACGTACTATGACTTTTGAAATAATAATCCATTCGTAACCACAGCATTATATGTGGAAACAGTAGCAAGAACGCCTGATAGATTGTATGCATCTTGAACTGCTTTAATTAGTTGTTGAGATGTAATGTTTTCACCATCTCGAGGCCTAATTATTGACTAGTTATTAAAAGTATTCTAAGGGGAAAAAATAATAATTAAATTGAATAAAATTGAGTACTTACAAATATCCATGATTAGCTAAAGTATTTAATGCAGGACATGCCGACCTTTTATCACCTGGTCCTGGTGCTTGCCATTCGTGTGCTGACATTTTAAAGAAAAGAAAAGAAATATAAAATTTTTCCCTATGTTAATTCATGCAAAGTATATGTGAATTTATAGCATTTTTAGATGTTTATTGTTATTGTCACGATGCTTGATTCATGACTTTCTATGTTTGGATTTATTTTTCTGTATAACTAAATTTAGTTAATAGAGTGTAAAAATGGTAAGCGCAGAAAAACTAAATGGAACCTTTCACAAAGCAAACTTTATTCTTTAATTTGCATTATTAAAAAAGTTAATTTTGAACAAGTTAAGATACCGTGTGTTGAAGAAAGCTGCGCGCATTTTTTTATATAAAATAATTTGAAATATAATTTGAAATTAAAATAATCATGCGCATATCGTTAATATAAATAACAGAATTTTAATCAATTTGATCTATACCGTTTATATGATATAAGCTGTGAAACTTTATAGATACACAGTACGATTAGATTTCTTTGGGGTTGTTTATCGTTACGTTGATAGTTTTCAATATTTAAACTAGTACAACGTTATAGATATGCCAAATTCATCTGTAGTGCGTGCGTAAGTACGTAATCAAATACAACGTTATTATGAGTTACGTATTATGGTTATTATGGATTATTATAAGTTACTTGGAATTTCACGTGAAAAATAATTATTAGATCTCTTCACATTGAGTCTATTACTGTTACTATTTGCTCACAATTTTTCTATGAAATTTGAGCCCAGTTTCTCCGCTTATTCCGCCTATTCCGCCCATGTGGCTTCAAATGTTTATAATCTACTAATACTATGAAAATTTGCAGTGTAACGGTATGGTAATACAGGTAATATTTGTCGTTCTGAAACTATCACATGTTAAAATTAAACCCCTGAAATTGGATGATGTCTGACGAAACTCACGTAACCTGACGAAATTATATAGTTTCGTCAGGCATTTACAGTATAACACTTTATACCTGTTTAATATAAATCCTACCTCTAAACTGACCCCTAACCCTAAAAAATGCCATAAAAATGCACCCCAAAATTTGTATTTGTTTGTGGCTTATCTACTTTACAATATCTCCATTCCATTTTAATCCATTCCCAAAAATAGTATTTACTAATCTTGAATTAACTAATGAAGGCAAATACAGAATCCTAAAAAATTTGCCAAATTTTTTAACATTACACAGTACATGCCACAGGATTTAATAATATTAACTCGTGGCTTAAAAAACATAGTCTTGACTCGAGCTAGTTCGAGTTAAGATAATGATTTTTAAGTCACGAGTTGACTCGAACCCAAACACTGGATTATACTAAATTCTGGCTCAACTAAAGAATTTTCACTCAATTGTCTTACTAAGCATCTATACTTTTAAATTTTCATTTATTTTCTTATTAATATTCTTTTAAATTCTCATTTATATGTTCTTATTAATATTCTTGGATTCTATTTTTTGCACTGCAAGATTATATAATTTATACTTGCATATCCTTATTACTAAAATATAAACTGTATTTTCATGTAATAACGCCCATCTGTGTACTATTTTAAATACATGTGCATTAAAATACATGCATGTACGTACGTACGCACGTGATTTTAAGACAAAGGCTGATTGTCAAACTGGCAGACGAATTTTCCTTTATATATTGGTTATTTTGAATCCGTCTACTCTATTTTTAGGATTGATTTTTAGATAACATTCATTCTTATTTCAAGATAATATTATTTCAGAATATTCTTTTAGATTACTGAATATTTACGTAATTTAATTCTTACAACATCCACTAAAATTTTGTGGCTCAATCCACTAGTTGATTTAATAAATCACTTATACCAAAATTTTCATTGATATCATAAATAGATTTTTAGAATTTAGGCTATAATTGACAGAAAATTACTGAATTTTGATATTGGGCATTTAAATCACAGCAGAATTACATTTGAGATATATTGCTGCAATATCAAATATATTGCGACAATACAGTATTTCGTAAGTAAATTTTACTGCCAACTATAACTTTATAACTGCTATGTATGAATATGCAATGTAATGGTAATGATGATGTATTGTACGTACGTATGTCTTACGTACGTACGTACGTACGTATATTCGTATCAAATTTCTGATATATATTAGATTATGCAATTAATTCTACACGTAAAATTTTTCTAGAAGAGAATTTGATTCTTTTAAAAAGAAATTGTTTTTGATATCACTGTTGCTGTACATTTAAATACAAAATCCAAATGCAATAGATGCAATGCTGAGATAAAGAGCTTCATTTTTGCTTTTTTTGTTAATTTCCTGCTGGATTCAAGAATATATTTCTGCATAATAATTACTGATAATCTTCAAAACCAAGACTTGATACTGTAATATGATGTAAAATTAACAATAAATAGTATTCTATAAAAAAAATAAAGCTTAAAACAAAGTCAAGAACCAATGAAATGGTCCATTAAAAATCCAAAGCTAATCAATATTGCTTTAATTGGTAATCTATATGTATTAATATAAGCAACTAGTATTTGGAACTGGTTTTATATTACATACGATAAACCTGATCTTAATCGGTTTAGATAAAAGGCCAATTTAACTCCAACGGCGTACGGGGAGGCAATTCAAATCTAAGAAACTAGAATATTTGAAACCAAATTCGGTCCCTAAAATAAATTGTTGTCTCTCTCTCTCTCTCTCTCTCTCTCTCTCTCTCTCTCTTGCTATGTGAAAATAAAGTCAGTTCTAAGCTCTAAGTAACATATTATTATTTGTATAGTAAACTAATCACTAAATTGGCTCGTAAGTTTATAAGTTATTTTTAACATTTCTGCATTTTTAACGTTTACATCCAAATTTTACGAACCAAAATTTTTTATTCAAAAAATTTGTGAATTTAATAGAGTTTTATTTGGTGATATGATCCAAAACTCGGTAAAACAAAACTATTATTGCCCGATTAAAGCTTTATCAAATTATTTGTGTAGGAAACACATACGGGAATGGTCTCGCTCGAGCATAGCACTTGTACTTAACATAAACTATAATATCTATTCAGTTCTTTTCTGGAAACAGATTTTTAGTTAAAATCTTCGATTACTTGAATTGCACTGTTTATCGTAATTATTGATTCACTTGAAAAAAAATTTTTGAACTACAATATTTAGAAACCTAATAAATGCATATCTTTGAATTTTAAATATTACATGTCAAATTTGAATATCAGTCTATATATAATTTTGTGAAAATTTTTAAATTACAGTAATTGATTTTTTTTATGGGCAATATTTCTGACATATGAGTGTCGCTAAAAGAAAGCCCGAAAATTTAAATATGACTTATATTTAAATTTTCAGGTTTTCTTTTATCGACACTCATATATAAGTAAAAATAACTATATAATTAAAATTTATAAATTAGGATTTTATCTGTGATATACTTTAATGCGCATTATTATTTAGCGTACTAGTGTTTGGCAGGAGAAATTGTTTTTGGCAAATGACGGAAGAAGAAACCAGGCAAAACTTTGGCGAAACGGCGAAACCTCAAACTCTGGCGAAATGGCGAAACCCCTGGTAAAGTTGAAACTCCTAGGGAAAGTCAAAACTCGGCGAAGATCAACCCTCAAAGACTTTAGAAAAGTTTGAGGCATGTTAGTAAATCAAAATATTTTGCATGTGGCCATTAAGCACAGCTAGGGATGGGTCCGGTTACAGTTATAACAGTTTAGCCGCGGATCAGCTCGGATCAGCCCGATAAAACCCACCAGGAGTCTAGACACTTTTGCAGTAACGTGATGTGGCGCATGAGAAAGGGCCAATCGGGATGCGCAAATTTTGATCAGTCCGACGTAAAAACAAAACACGTGCAAGAAGAAAAAAAGAGAAAAAAGCGAAAATACTCAAAAACAAGTGTTTAAATCGGCCTTTTGTCACTAACAAAAAATGTCGGAAATGTAATTTTACAAATGGGGAAGATCTTTCAAGGCCTATAACCACGAACCCTAACCGAAATACAACATAAAGCCAAAAAAGCTTATCCGAATGTGCCACATCACGTTACTGCAAAAGTGTCTAGACTCCTGGCGGAGTCGCCCAATAAGACGGAAGATAATAATAAACACGTTTTTTTATTTTCGGTCATAACCGGTCGATCATCAATAACCGACCAATGACCAACCGTGACCGACCGAACCTAACCTTAAGCACAGCATGTTACGGTAATAAATGGGCTAATTAAACAAATTTATGTCAGATGGCTATAGTATTTAAGATATTGGAGATTTTTCATGTTACACAAATAAAGATCAATTTTTTAATAATATTTTACACTCTATTATAGTAATATATATTGATATCGATATATGTATATATGTATTAAAAGTCGACCTATTTTAAAATGATTCAACTCGTTATAGAGAAATTGAATTATTTTTAAATTTTCTCAATTTGCTTATAAAGTGTTGAAAAATAAAGTTACATTCAAAAATTCCTTATTGATATATAAAATTTGAAACTTTGACTAATAGGATATATTAAAATTTTATGAAAAAAAATAAAATTATATTTGAATGTTTAGATCAAGACTTTCTTAAAAACTTAGTAAAAATCAAATGTAATTATTTTAAAATAATTCTTACAAATAGTTTTCAGTTAAGAAAAATTGGAGAAATAAGTGTAATAGTTGTGTGAATTCTCTTTAGAATTTTGCACCTTTTTAATATAATTTAAAAAAATCTAATAATAATTTAATTTTTTATGATAAAAATTTGATCATAGTAAAATAATCAACATATCTGACATAGTTTTCATTATTTAGTTTATTTATTACCCTAACAGTATATATTATATTTAAAAATATATAACAACAACAAGCAAAATAACCTTTCACTGTATTCAAGTTTGATTAAAGAAAACTAAATTTTTAGAAACTTTGAAGTAAGAAAATTAAGATTTGAAAATTCAAAGTCTAAAATCTTGTTTTTTTTTTAGTAACATTATCTATATATTATATAAATAAACCTATCTAAATATTTTTTGTTAAATTGTTAAGATTTTCTTTTTAGTATTTTATTGTTAAAACTTTATTTAAGTACTATATATATGTATATAAATAGTTTATTAATTTGGTTTAGGCCACAGATAATCTAATCTAAGTTTTTTTTTGTTATTTTAGAATATAGAGTTTAAATATATTCTTTTATAGATGTAGCAACTTAGAGTTGTGGTTAAGTTGCCACCTTCAAGTGGCAGGTCTAGAATTTAAATCCTATTAGAGATGTTTTTAGAAAAAAAAACCTATGTACTGATAACATTTATTCAACAATCAGTAGATATATTATCTGTAATATTAGTACTACAATCTCAAAATAGAAGATTTAAGTGATCCAAATTCAAGGAATCAGAATATTTGAAATCTGTTTGACAAGACTCAATCAAAAGGTAGTAACAATCTTTGATAATACTATAAAAAAGCCAGAACTAAAGACTGAAGAATCAGATAAAAACCTTAGAGAAAGAAGAGTCTACTAACCTGACCGCAGAAGTTGTACCAAAAGAAAAAGTTTTATATTACAGAATTAGAAACTAAAAGAAGTAAAACCAGAAAACACTTAAAGTTTAGCTACAATAACTTATTTAGACTAACCAGTTTGGTAATTAGAAGAAATTGATATAAGAACTGACTAGATATATGTATTAGGATTAGAATGAACTTTATAAGAATACAAATACTAAAATTGTGCAGTTTAATAATTAGCTTTAACTGCTAGTAGTGGTTTCAGCTATTGTAAAAGATATTCAAAGCCTAATTTAAAAATAGAAAAATTAGTGGAGTATATACTATACCTTCTCTAAAATAACCTAATAATATGAGAACTCTATTAGATTATCTTTAGAATTGGAATACAAGTGGTTGATCAGAATAGTTTTTAATTGGAATTATGAGCCAGTGTGATTGTAGTAGTGATATAAAATAAGGAACATCAGATAATTTAAATAGGTAATCTTCTAGTTAGGTTACAGATATAGTATATAGTATAGAAATTTTAGATGGACTACTTAAATAAGCAATTAAAAGTTGCATATATAGCTAAATATACTCTTATTAACCAAGAATATATTACTAAAATATTTATTAAAATCTGCCTAATCACAATATTGTGAAGGTAAAAAATATATATATTCTTTTTATTGTAAGAGAATTAAGTTAAAATTTTAATAAAAATAGAAATATAGTCTCACTATTAATATTAAAAAAAAGTAGTTTATTAATACTAAAAATAGGTAAATTAAAGATTTTTAAATTTATGCAGACTATGCAGTCTGCACAGATCTATATTATAGAGTTTTCTGTTAATATGAAGCATATTCTAAATATTTAAAAATTCTATGTCTATCCTTAGTTAATAATAATATTATTAGTAATTATTTTCTAATACTTAATTTATTTAACTTTAAATCTTGAGTATTAATTTTTTATATCTATATAATATATAAATCAAAATAAATTTAAATAAAATAAAAAAATTAAATATAGTTTAAAATTAGAAAATGTAATCAAGAGTGTGGCAACTTAGTATAGTTAGTAAGTTGTTGCACTCCAAGCAGCAGAACAAGAGTTCAAATCCCACTATTGACAAAATTTAAATTTATAAAATGCATTAGAATGATAGTAATCTGTTAGGTCTGTATCTTTAATATAGCTATACCAGCTAGTATTGGGAGTTGTAAACTATAGTGTAATGTATAAATTATATAAAACTCAAAAAAAGCAGTTATATAAAACAATAGATTAAAAAATATAGAAGCCTGCTTGGCAAGACCCAAGTAAAAAGATAGCACAAAACTTTATAGTACTGTATAAATAATTATTATTTAAGAAATGTGTTATTAACAACTCTATCAACCAAACTGCAAGATAGAAGTAACTGAAAAAAAGGAACTTACTGTAGAGATTAGAAGCAGGTTACAGCCTTTTTGAACCATCTAAATTAGAAGTTGAAAATTACTAGAGGTATAGTAAGTAGTTTGTAAAATGTGTACTAGGGTTTAAGTAACTTTACAAAAGCAAAAGTAAGTAATAGTATTTAAATAGATAACACCTATAGTTTGAGTTATTTTTTTATTTTTTTTTAACTAGCCTCTTTGGTATAGGGGTTTTTATTCAAGTATATCAGTCAGGGATATTACCAAAAATAGATGATATCGATCACACTATTTATAGTAATCAAATATCAATCATATAATTCTAGAGTTTCTGAGAGAACATTCATATAATTGGCTAATTAATATACAGAAATACAAATTACAAAATTAACTTACTGCAGTACCTTTTTATTTTAAATATTATACTATTTGAATTCTTCTGATCTTTTAATGCAGTAATAAAAGATACCAAATAGCATAAGGCTGACTTCAAGCAATATTGCTTTGAAATATACAATGTTTGCCTGTCAGAATTTCAACACCATGACTGAATTATATAGGCAAAAATATTGTATATCTGACTTTAAAGCATTTTATTTTCAAGAATTAAGTCACCAATATTTGCATTCTGATAATATTTTGCAAGATAATTTACACAATGCATACATTATTTATTTGGGTCTTTCTGTATTATCTGATACCTCTGATATTGAACAAGAAGATTAAAATCAATAGCATTATTCTATATAGTTTAAGTGGTTTTATAAGAAAATTCATCCTTTAAACAGCCAACATTTACAACCTTGGTATTATTATAACAAAGATAACAATAGGAAGAATATATATATAGTGAGTTTTTTTGATTCTAAACTTTCAAAATTACTGAATCATCTAAATAATATATATAATAATAAATTGATTAAATGTCAGAAAGATAATGGATGCGTTAAAATCAAAAACTATTAACAAAAGAAAACATTAGCCAAAGGAGTGGGTCTATTAAGATCATTAATGATTAATATTACAAGATTAATCAATTACAAAATTATATTTATAAAAGTTGTATAATTTGTAATTTTATATTTTTTATTGAATTTATATTTTATTTAAATAAAAAATATATTTAACTCATTTAAAAAATTATATAGCTTTTTAAAAATTTCTATGCAGTTATTATTTATTATTATAATTATTTTTTATTTATTTATTTTATTTATTTATTTTTTTGTTTTTTTAAAAAACTTTTGGCAGATTGCTATAATGCACTATATAGCATATATTTATACTTCTCTCTTTATCACAAAACTTATATATACACATCTATTGTGACAACTTCTCTACAATACAAATATTTAAAAACCTGCTTTATTATTATCTCATAAAAATTAAAACTAAAACTAAAATTATCTGCATATCATTAATAATCTTTTTCAAAAGAAAAATATAACTTTTACTATGCACAAAGTCAAAGCACATTCTAGAAATGCCCTAAATAAAAATACAGATATTTTTGCCAAAAGAGATACAAACAAATGAACTATTAAGCTTAATTGGGACTAACTCATAACTCTACTCTTTTTCTTATAGCACAATTATCTTACCGGCCAAACTCAGACAAACCCCAAACCTCCAAAAAACAAATTGCTTTTGTAAAAAATTAAATTAAAAAAAATAATTTTAACATTTTGTAAATATATTGTATATAACTATAAGATTATATATTATTTGTTTAAATAAAGATTATTAACAAAGTTTTTGAGATAATAGTTTGGGCTTAAGTTTGGGATTTGGGTACAGACAAACCCAAACTATAATAGTTTGAGATTTGGGTAGCAAGTATAGATACAATACTCCACTTACCTCACAAACTCATAAATTTACTAAATATCTAATCTTTATTACAACCCTTAACAAATTTCTTTAACTTAAAAACATTCATAATATTCATTAATTTAATATCAAAACTTTTATAAACACTATTAACTCTAACAACTACAAATCTAACCTATACTCCTTTCATATTGTATCTTACTAAGTGAATTAAAGGCCTAAGACATATTAGTATATTAAATAAATTTTGAAAATTCATATTAAATACAACAAAACTAGTAATATTATGAAATATAACCATATTAAGTTCCTGATCCAAATAATTTTTTTGTCTCCATTATTTATTATTGAATGCTAAAAATAGAAGACCTTTTGGTAAAATCTTCTCTTTTTCACATAATTCATTTAGCTAATTCTGAAAACTAGAATAACTTCCAAGTTTGTAATGTAATTATCAATACTAATAATAGTTTTTGACTAGATGATAGAATATTTTATGGCTGATGCTATGAGATCCACTTCTGATATATATTTTCTATGCCTAAACCCGTATTCTAAATTAACAACCATAGCCTTTTTAAAAGTTTTTTAGTACTTTCAAACTTATATCAAAATTATTATTAGGCTATACGAATTAAATTAATTGATTCTTGACATATAGAACAAACAAATAGGACCCAGCTGGCCAGCAAAAAATGTTATTTTAAAAAATTTTTTATATAAAAAATTTTTATAAATTTTTTTTCATACAAGAATAAAAAAATTTTATATAGAAAAAAATTTTAACTTCTTTAAAAAAGTGACCTGGCCGGGTGATGAAAATCAATTTTATTAGTTTGCATGGCCTTAGTTAGTATTTTAATAAATTTTATAATAACCAGATTATATTGACTTAGCCATAATTGTGAAGTATAGTTTAATAGATTTTCTAAAGAAAATCTATTATTATTTCTAATAAGAGCCTCAATATTGTCATATAACAATTCTCATTTAATTAGTGCTATATCAAAGGTTGAGTAGAAATGCTGGTATAATAGACTTGAGTTTAATATCAAGAATTTGAGATAAACAAGTTCTATAAATTAAAGCATTTTTAAAGATAATAGTAGCTGTATAATCTGGTGTATGGTTTTGTTGATCTTCAGTAATTACGCAAAGAATATTTTTGACTTTGCAAATAATATAAGTATAGTAGTGATGTGAGTGAGCAATAATAGCTATAGGTGTACAATCAGTTTTAAAGTTGTGAAAAGAACGTGTGGATTGGCTTGAGATGAGTAGATATATTTGAAATTTTATTAATAGATGAAGCAAGTAATTCATCAGTTTTTTTAAAACTATTAGCAAAAAATGTAGATTTAGTTTTAGTTGTGTTTGAGTTTGATCCATTGTTTTAGAGTGATTGACTTTGTAAAATCAAGAAGTAAAACTTGTGTGGTATTTACAGTAGAAATTGCAGGTTATAGAGAAACTTTAAAGTAGTGTTGTTGTTTTTTATTGTCATATTAATCAGGTTTTGTATTAACAGGAAAAACACAGAGTGCTTAAAACTTACT
>CAJVPZ010001554.1:0-14214 GCA_910592135.1 Racocetra fulgida | reverse complement strand
TTTTTATTCATCATAATATCTGCTTTTATTAGGACTTTAATTTAAAATGCATTTAAACTTCTGCCTATCTGTAGGCTGATATTTTGTTAATTATACTATTTATATGAATATCTTATACCCGATTTTATGCTTTTTGATTTTATACATTTTGCCTTAATATCAGCCTATTATATTAAAATTTTTTGACCAGTGGTATTTAAGTTTTAATGATGCATATGACTTTTTCATAAAATAAAACAATATCCAATATCACATATTCTATTGACGTCACCTATTATAGCAAATTTTTAATAAGAAATGAATTTTTTTTTTTTCAATCTTTTCAATGCTAATTCAAGTTGCTAGTTGCAAATATTCTATCAGTGCATTCTATCAGTATTGACATTGAATATATGTTCAGTGAATTTAAAAAAGTTTGAACATATAAAATTTTATATATTCAATCATTTACAAAATTATTGAACATATGTCTGATGCTGACACTGCTTTCTGCAATAAAGACATAGCACCTGGTGCTCTAAAAAAAAATTAATAAATATAAAAAAAAAGCAAATATTAACAAAAAAACAAATAACTTATCTTTAAATACTAATTTGTTTAACCTGTGATATCACAGCCTACTAAATTCTTTTATTAAGTATTTATTGCAAATGATCATAAAATCAATGATGGTGAAATTTGAGGTTTTAATTTAAAAATATAGTGTAAAACCTACCTATATTCTTTTATTAATAACTCTAATCTAAATTTAAACATAATTATAGAAAAAAAGCTGACAAAAAAGATCCAAAAATTTTTAAAAACTGTATGTATATATATAAAGTAGATTCAAATTTTACTATTATCTGATTTCACAATTATCTGTAACAGTTTTTATTTAAAAAAAATATATTATTAAAAAAATTATGAAAATTATATTATTTACTAAATCTGATCTTCAATAACAATAAATTTATATCATAATAATAGTGATATTATCAGTTTCAGCATTGTTGAATTATCAGATTGCTATACCTATTCTGTTAGGATCATTAGTATATATGCTCAATGTTTATTTTAAACCAAATTTTCTATTCAAAAAAAAATTTAGTATTTAAAACAATAAGAAAAAACATGACAGAAAAAACTTACATCCTAATTAACTATGCTTATGCACAATCTCAACCAAAACTTCTAATTAAAAAAGGAAACCTACAAAGAAAAAACTTTAGTATCATCTGGTTTGCTGGCATTCTTGAAGCAAGATCTGTAATCCAATAAAAGAAGATTAGTGTAGTATTCAAATCAAGGAGAAAAAACACAATAAGAAAAACTATCACATAACCAATGTTTCATATTTGTGCTCAATTTCAATTCTAATAAATTCAAGAAAAAAAAGTTTCAGTACTATATTGTGTTTTTGTAATATGCTTTTACTTTTCTAATTTAATACACTTACCAGTTATTTCACAGTGCTTTTTCTTCTAATTCAAGATTATTACCATAAAAATTTCAGTCAGTATGTGTTCTTACAAGTGCATTTGCTAATAATTTTTTTCTTCTAACCCAAGATTAGCTGTTATTATTAAAAAGATTCAAAAAAACCAGTATAGTGTTTTTGCAAGGTGATCGGAAATGCTTTCCTTTTTTCTGATTCGAAGTTGTTGGTTAGAAGATTCAAAGATGACAGTATGGTATTTGTAAAAGGCACCTGCTAAATTTTTTCTTGTTTGATCCAAAATTATTTCTGGCAAATCTTGCAAAATATACCTGCAAATACTTTTTTTTTTTAATATATTAAAAAATTGGTAGAATACTCTATATAAATTATTCAATTATATAATGTGATAATCTACAATTTTATTCTCTTATATATATATGTATGTATGTACTTATGTATGTATTCAAATATTATATACTTTACTACTCAAGGTTTTAGGTAGTTATAGAAATGTATAAACTGTATAATGAAGAAATTTTGAAAGACAAATATGAAGATTCAATTCTTGATACTTTAGAACAATTTCTAGTAAAAAGAAAGCAAAATCTAAATAATATTATCTAATATTGCTTAAATAATCAATTTGATTCTATAGTTTTTTTAACTTTTATTTTTTTAAATTTATTTTTTTTTAATCTATTTGGTTTACTAAGTTTCTTTTTTATTTACTTTAATAAAGTTAGAATTTCTTGTTGTAGATTTCTTAGATAAGTATTTTATTTGTTTTTTTAATATATTTGATCTAGTTTATTAATTCTATTTTTTTCAGCTTAATTCATTTAGGCTAGATGCTAAGAAAAGGGACTAAATCAACAAAAAAAAGATCTTCAGAAAATCAATTTTTATGCTGTAAATCTTATAATAAATTATAAGGAAATACTAAATTTAAAGAGCTATACCACAAAATTTTATTAATACAACTACCTTTATGTTTTAAGTGAAAAATGATTCTAATCTTATTTTAAATTGATTTATATAAAAAAATATCATTTGAAAAAATTGTCAATTTCGTCCTTTTTCTTAGCACCTAGCTTATTTGTTCTGGAAGCATTGTGAAACTTCTTGTTTTCAAGGTAAATACTATAGTCAGACCTCTCTAAACACAAATTTTATAAATGCATCACTGCTCTAATAACTTTAAACAAAATATAAATTTTATTAATGCAATTTTCTTATTATTTTCTAAATGCATTTAAGAAGGTTTAATTGTTGATTTTCTTTAAATATTATACCTATTCTTTTTCTTCTTGGTTTGTACTAACCTTTTTTTTTAAGTTAGAACACCAAGTAGTAGAATAGATATTAGATATGATCTGAAATTAGAGGCAAGTTTTAAAGATAAGTATAGTTCTTTTTTTTGTTATAATTATCTTTTTGAATTAAGCCAACTTTCTTTTTTAGTAGATTTTTGTGCTTTGCTTAAAATAAATTAGTGTAATGAAATGTAGATTAGAAAATTAGCAATTGAAACTAATCTTAAAGACAAATATCATTTTTCTTATATTATTATGTCTTTTTTTTTCTTTTGACTTGAACTAACTTCTTTTTTTAAAAAATTGATTTTGCCAGAGTATGAATTAACACAGGTTTGGGTTAAAATTCTAACAAACAGAATCCTTACAAACAAATTTCAATACAAAATTAACCAGAACTACAGCTAACACTAATCTAATGTGTGCTAACTAATAAGATTTTAACCTTGTTAAGCTTCTGCTTGTTAGGCTTTTGACTAGCTTCTATTAATACTGAGTGATAAAAGTTAGACACAATTTGAATATAAGTGTAGTTTTTATTTTTTGCTTTTTCCATTTGTACTAATTCTTTCTTTTATAACTTGGATCAGTATTAAAAAAATAAAAGCTTAGAATATTATTAGAATTATTGGTTATAAATATGTATGAATACTAATAATAATTAAAAATATTAGTTCAAAATATATATACTATACAACACTGCTACAATATTACAGCTAATTTCAAAATTCATTGACCACCCAAAAATTTATTTTGAATTATTGTTAAAATTAGTGTTCCAACCTATTTACTCACGGGTAATCTATTAGGCTGATCTGAGTAAACTTACAGAAATTCTGGGTATTCTTAACCAATCGCTGATATTTGTTTACATCAGGTAAAATAGGATATGTTAAACTTTAACAATCCTATTTGTTTGATGTAAACAAACATTAGTGATTGGTTGAAAATATCTGAAATACCTATTAGTTTATCCAGATCAGCCTGACAGATCGCCCGTGGGTGAATAGGTTGGAATACTAGTTAAAATGCGAGTTACAAGTGATTACAAGTTTTTTTTTATAATTTAGCAGTTCTGCCACTTTTTATTTGCTGGTTAAACTAAATTAAGAAATTTACATTTCCTAATACTAGCTAGAGTATAGAACAGGTCGTGTTTAAACTAAAATTTTACAGGTTGGGTGAGTTCAGACCTGGGTCAGATTCAAATTATTGGCATGTTATAAATCAGGTTGGGTTCGGGCTGGGCCTATTAAAGTACTGGGTCGGGTTTAGGCTTTGCTTATTAAACCATAAAGCCTAATCAAATCCAATACAATTTTAAAAAAATTCTTAGCCAGGATAAATTATAAATATTTATTTAATGAAAATAACATTTTATTTTTATTTTTTAGTGGAAACACTAGAGTTTCATTTTTTTGGGTATAAGGTTTTGTCATTTTAAGGTTTTGTCTTTGCTAAAGAATTTGGGGTTTCGACTTTTGGAGGTTTAAATTTCATTTTTTGTTATCATGCTAAAAGGTTTCGTCTAACAACTATAAGCAGCAATTTACTGAATCTAATCTTTTTTCATCAAAAATCAATACCATTACACATGTTTATTTAGAATTAATAATCATGTTTCTAATTTTGAATAAAATTAATTCAACATTTTTATGATAATAATATATTATCAGAAAAACACACTTCATTTTCTAATTTAGAATTTTAAAATTTTTAAACTTCTACTTTTATTTTTGAAATAAGTTGACTCTAAATTCATATAATGTATTGTGGGTCAAATAATATCATTGAAATTTTTTATCAAAAAGAGGTAATTAATTTTGAATCATTTTCAGTGCTAAGTTTAAATTGATTTATAGGTTTTCCGCATCTTATAGTAATGTTAATAGTAAGATTTGAAATTAAGCATAAGATAATACTGTATAAGTGAAAAAGTAGAGATTATAAGTTTTTTTTCTGCAAACATAGATTCTTTGCTCAATTAAAGTTTAACTAGTAGTTTCTCATGATTCAAAGTTTTACAGTTGTCTGGATACAGTATTAGTCTGTGAAAAATGAATAAATTTACATAAAATTGCAAATTTTATAATTTGGAGATGACTTTCAATTAGTTAAATCAATTTACTTCAATTACAAATAAATTTATATAATCATAGACCCAAAAGAAACTTATAGTATAATACAGTAACTTATTGTTAGAGTCAAATTCAAATTTCAGCATATATTGATTTTGTGCAATTAATTTCAAGATTTTACTTTGTTAAATGTTCCTTTATGATATAATTAAATTTAAATATTATAGTATACATATACTAATACTAAAGAATTTTTAAAGGATTAAATTTGGTTAAGTCTTAGAACTTTCTTAATGCTGTAGATATCACATGATGGCAGTTAGGGCTTCAAATAACTAGTCTTTTTTTATAATCCTACCTTACTTATTTCTCTTTAAATAGTTACTAATAGTGCTATTCTATTCTTCTGATATAGTGGAGTTGGAATTTACTACACTGTCATGAATTTCAATTCAAAGGTATCAGGTGATTTGAGTATAATTTGATATACTTTCAAATAATATAAATTACAGCTTTAATCAATTTATAGATTTTATATAAATATAAATTTATAGTAATTACTAACTTTTATACTCTTTCTTTTTGACAATCTTGTAGGAAAATTTAGTGAAAAATTATAGGACAAGGTTAACAATGATATAAAAAATATTAAATCTACTTGGCACCAATCTATCCAATTATCTCATTTATAAAATTTGAAAAATTTATGACTGTGCTACATTATTTTCAGAAGGGGTAAATCTGATGTTTATAACTTTTTATTACTGTTATATATCTGCATGTATCTTTACAGACATAGATATAACTTTTTAATTGCCAAATTAGTGTGACAATTGAAGTTTGCAAATCCTATAAATTTTGCATGAAGCCAATGGCAATATGCAGGATCAAAAATAGTGATTATATTAATCATCTAAATTTCTCATCTTTAATCATATAATTCTTGTATATACTATATGTTCTCATAAATCATTTGGATTTTTTACCTAAAATAATTATCTTGCATTTATCATATATTGCAAAATAATGAGCATTGACATTATTTAGAAAATCATGTTCCCTGAAAATGGCAAGTATAATTTCCATGCATGTCCCGAGCACACACCCTAAAAGAAGGTTCTAACAAGCAAATGTATGTATATAAGTACTCATCACTCATCTAGATTTTCTCATCTTTAATAACATAGTTCTTTCTTGCATGTCTAGATTTCTTTACCTATAATAAGATAATTCTCTTGCATATATCATGTTGTCACAAAATAAGGTTTAGAAATTATATCTCCTAAAAATGGCAAGTATAGTTTCAAAATAGCCCATGCGCATCCTAAAATAGCATGCATCTTCTATTAGGGTTCTAACAAGTAATTAGGTATAAAGAGCATGTTAGAAGAAATTTGATTGTTGTTTCAAAATAACACCTATAGGCTTACTCTAAATAACTCAAATTAATGTACAAGTAAGCATTATTTCATGACAATTCATATATGTACTATTCATCAATCTTCCAGATTTTTTCATCTTGAACAAAATAGTTCTTTCTTGAATATACTGCATGTGCTTATCAATTGTCACCTTTATTAAAATCATTCTCTTGTATGTACTATATTGTCACAAATAATGGTTTAGAAAATTGTAGTTTCAAAATAGCCTATGCGCATTTCAAATAGCATACACCCTTTATTAGAGTTCTAACAAATAATTAGATATAACAAGCATATTAGAAGTAATTTTATCTTTGTTTCAAAGTAACGCCTATGGGCATACTCTAAATAACTCAAAATAACATGTAAGTGGATATTATTTCGCAAAAATATGGTACATACATATGTATATATGTTTTTATTAATTTTCTATTCTCATTAACATAATTCTTTCTTACATATACTGTATGTATTCATCACTAGTCTGGATTTCTCAAATAATTCTTTTTTGCATATGTATATAACATTTGCAATTGGATTTTTATCTTAACTGAGAAGAACATATGAAATAATACTTATAAATTTTATATAAAAGGATATCAATTTCTAATATTTTTTTTTTTTTTTATAAAAAACAAAAAATAAGCTACAGAATTAATCATGGTATATTTGTAACTGATATATAAAAGAATTGGGCACTTTGTGATATAATTATTTAACTATTTATTTAGCTACAATAAAAAAAATAGATTTAATCGAAGATACAAGTATGAATTTAGGTGACGAAGCAAATACGAATTCAATTAGTAGTGAAGATGAAAGTATAGAAGTAACAGAAGTAACTGAAATAACTGAAGTAACTGAAGTAACTGAAGAAGACTCTGATACCAATAAATATAAAGGCAGTAAATCTCTATTATAGGTCTTTGAAGAAGAACATTTTATAAAGGATGACAAACAAAGTAGGAATGCAAATAATTAGAATAGTTGAACTTTTTTTTTTTAATAAAGTTAAATTATTAGAGGATCAGATTAAATGCGTAAATTGTAAAAATTCCTTCAAATATAATGGTGGTGTTAAAATAGGAACTAGTACTTTAATTCAGCATTTAAAAAATTCAAAATGCAATAAATATCTCAAAACTCAATCACAGCAAAAATTGCAATTTTCTCATTCTATATCTGGTATTGTTGTTTATAAATTCTCTCAGGAGAGAAGCTATTAAGATTTAGCAGAAATGATTATTATGTATAAGTATCTATTTCATATGGTTGAGCATGAAGGATTCTTGAAATTTGTTAACAATTTGCAGTCACAGTTTAGGGTCATAAGTGAAAGAACAATATGTGAAGATTGTAAGAAATATGTTGCAAATCTTGAAGTAAAGATATGTATGAAAATATAGAAAGCTTCTGGAAATTTAAGTTTCATAACGGATCTCTGGACATCAAACCAAAATCTTGGTTATATAGCCATTATCTGTATAGTATTTTTTTTACATTTTAGTATATGTTTGCATTTTTAGTATTTAATTGTTTTATTTCTATTAGGTCACTTTATTGATGAAAATTGAAAAATCTAAAAACTAATCTTGTCATTTAAATTAGTTTCTACACTACACACTGGAATTACTATCAGAAATACATTTCTTAAATATCTCGATGATTGGAATATTACTTCTAAGATAGGTATTATAGTGCCCTGACCAAGAAACTTGAATATAATTATCTAAAAAAAAAGCTTGGGTATATTGTAAATAATGAGTCTGCATTGCAGAAAAATTTTTTTTCAAATGAAATATATAAAACTTCTCTAAGCACCAAATTCTAACTCTAATATATACATATAGATGCTGGCAATTACAATAGACAATGCAACAAATAATGATGTGGCAGTGACTAATATAAAGTGCAAGCTAAGTGAGCAAAATAGGCTTCTCGTGAATGGAAGTTTGTTGCACCAATGCTGTTATGCACATATATTGATCTTATAATCAATGATAGACTTAAAATGGTTAAGGTTACTGTAAATATGGTAAGTAAAATAAAAGTTTGATACAGTCAAAACTTCTTAAATGCAACTTCATAAAAACTAAACTTTTGATAATGAGTATTTATAGAATATAAGAAAAATTGCATTTATAGAAAACAAAAATATATTTGAGTCAAAACTTATTATTATATTTAGGCTATTTGAAGTTGATTCTTCGGTTAAAATCACTTTTCCAAAACTCTCAAGAGAGAAGAGAGTTAAAATAAAATAAACATATGAAATAAACATATAAAAATGAACAAAGGTGGGCAATTTTATTAGTTGATGTAAATCAGGTAACTGGTAAGAGTCATCCAGCATTTTAATTAGCTGTTTATTTTTTAAAAAAGTCTTCAGCTGGGGAATGTTACTGAAAAAATAACTTCAAATGGCCTTAGAACACTCTTGCATTTAAAAAAGTTGCATTTAGATGTCTAGCTATATTTGAATAGTATTTTACATAATATAGTTAATTTTCTTTAAACTGAACTAGTAATCACACATGTACTGATCAAAAATTTAAAATTCAAACATTTTATTAATTTGAATTTAATTACTGATTTCAAAACTCCTATAACAAATAAGTAGACATTAGGGTCTAAATTAAGCACAGTTTTTAAAATTTTAATATTATGATGTCTACAAGATAGAATGAAAAAAAGATATTTAAAATTAGCTTAATCAGACAATTTAATATTTGGCATTGCTATCGATATAGCATAGATATCACAGATAAAAGTAAAGTACTTAAATGGCATTTAAAGTTTGCTAGAAGAGATTATAGTGGTCAATGTAATCTTGGAGTTTGTTATTGATGCAGTTCTTCCTTAATTACATCATAATTTATTATATAGTATTTGACTTTATATATTTTTTATGCATAGTCACATGATTATAAGACCAAATGCGAAACTTATCCAAATGCGATAGGTATTTTTTTTTTTTTGAATTCTAAAATGCCTCCAACACTTGTCTTTAATTCAGGTATCCTTCTACTATAACCCCACATACAACATATTTTGAGTATTGACTTTTATCATACCAATCTTGGCTGTAATAGTTATAAAAAAGTATAATACTACTCAGAATAAAAAAATAAAATGGTTAAGTTAAAAGGTGATTCAAGCAAATAATACAATGGTCATTGTCATAAACAATATCTTAGATGAAAAAATGGCATTTAAAAGTGGTAATTCTTATATATAATATAATTTTAAAAATGAGTATAAATATTGTATAAGTACTGCGAAGGATTCAACGATCAAATCTAAGAAAGCAAAAATTCTAGCAGAAAATATGTGACTTTTTTTTTAACAAAATCATCCTTTAGGACATTATCCCAAAGAATGATTTTATATAATCTTAATGAATAAAATTATTATGTCATATTAGGTTTGGTTTAAAGAAAATTAACTATATTTATGTTGTTGATGTTATAGATCTGAGAATATGTAAAATAGGTTCATAGTTCACAATGTCAACAACAAAACTTTGAGGATTCTATTGTTGGGTGTTGCGATAATTTAGTTTTAAGCCAGCGGCCAGCACTCACCATAGCAACTCGCTGGAATTCGATGTATCTGATGTTGGAGTCTACCATCCTATACAGAAGTGTATTTAACCATCTTGCACTCTGTGATGTCAGTTTTGAATCAGTAGCACCCTTGGACGAAGATTAGAAAAAGGCAGAATGTCTTTGTAATTTCTTGAAACCATTTTATGAAAGTAATATCAAGTATTAACATCTATTTATATAGTTCACTATAAGTGTATACCGTATTCGTGCAAATACGGTACTAACTAGTTTACACTTTAATGCAGTTACCAATACTATCTCAGGAACCAACTATTCTATAGCAAATATTTTTCTTCCACAATTGTTAAAAATTAGAACACCTTGAATGAAATAATACTAGCTCAGATCCTTTTCTTGGTCAAATGGCTAGGCCAATGCAATCAAAATTTGATAAATACTGGGTGAATACAGGAGATTTGCATTGCATTGCATCAATATTAGATCCGCATTACAAGATGGCATTGTTGTTCCAAATATATAAAGAAAATATAAACTTATTGTGTACTAAAGTAGAAGATAAATTAGCATCAATTAAATTTAGATAAGATGCAATAGTTATATTCAAATAATTTAAGTAATGTTACTGAATTTATCGTAGTGCACTGATTAAAAAACCTGTTCTAATGTAGATTATTCACTATCTTGTGTGGTGGGATTTATGAGTTTTAAATCATAATTTTTGTCATAGAATCTTTTTTTTTATTATTAGTTATTTCCCAGACTTATTAGATATCTCTCAAGCTTTTTACTTGTTATATTTCAACATTAAAAATGCAAATAAATGTAAAGAAATGATAGAAATGATTAGTAATACGAGTTTCTGTCATATCATTATATGAAATGCTAAATAATACATTTACTGCACTGTGTTGAAAAATAATTAAATTATCTTCCAGCAGCACATGTATAGGATGTTTTGCACCTATACATGCTACTGAGAAATAATTACTCAGATATATTAGTCTGTCATAAAGAAAATTGTGTGCTTATAGTAAACAGTTCAAAATTTTGAAAAAAATCACCTGTTAAATAAGGAATCTAATTTGCACTCAAAGTAAAGTATTTAGATAGTACACTATCATTGAGTTATAGTTTCATCAAAATGAAACATTACTGTTATCTGGTGTATTATGATATATTGATCATCTTTATCTATTATATTAGAATAACTATGATCTATAATTCAACATATAAACAACATGCAGTCTTTTCTAATAATGTAGCATTAGAGAATTTTTCAGAAATTCTTCAGGATGAAGAATTTCAAAACTTAGATGCCCCTCTTGATATTGAAAAACTGCTGCTGAATATGAATTAAATGATTTTGAGCAGTTACTTGCTGACCCGCTTTTCCTTATTTGCACATAGAGTTATTTGACATTTGGGCTAGTGAAATATAGATGCACAAAGATATTTCTCCACATCATTAATGGCAAGGGATATTCTTGTCATCCAATAACTTCAGTAGTATCTGAAGCAGTTAATAGACTTTTAAATTTTTTATTTTTTTTCTTTAAAATAAAAGCCAACTTATTTTATATATATAGATATTTAGTACTGCTAGAAGAGTCATTGATAACTATCATTTGAATTTGAGTTCTGAAACTGTTGGAATGTTAATACACAGTCAAGATTGGATAAAAAATGCAGCTGACTAGAACTTAGATTCTGGCAGTTTTTTTATGATTTTTTTTTTCTTATGATTTTTTTTTCTTATGAATTTTTTTCTTTTATTGTAATTTTTCTTTTATTTGTGATACCAGTTTTTTTTATGCAATATATTAAGAATCAGTGCTTAAATTTTTGATAGTCTACCTGAAGATTTGGAGCATGAAAAAGTGTATTTTTTAGTTGGCACAATCTTTTAGAACAAAGTGATCAAAAAACTTAATACACTATTATTGCAAAATTAACCTACTTTAATCTGCATGCAGCAGATCATTTCCAATAAAATTTATGATTAGATATTAAGCAACTTATTTGTTGGTTGCAATCTTACTCGTGATCTATCACATTTTCTTATTAGCTAAAACAGCAAGGATTTATAGCAAAAAATTTTATATTACTTTTATCTTATCTAGAACAACATTGCATTGTATTGCATTATGATGTGCTAATTATATCATACCCCTAAAATTTTTATTATATTCAGTTTGTATTTATAAGATTCAATAAGTTAAATTGACTTTTGATTCCATAATTCAATATATGCATTGCTATGTAGCTTTATTTTGAATTTATATGCTAAAAATTCAGCAAGACTATATTACTGGTATAAGCTTAAATAAAAAGAAAAGCACTATCAATACATAATAAAAAATACTAAGATATTAGAAATTTTTGAAAATTCAATGAAAAGATACTATCAAATTATATATGATTGAATTAAAAACTCAAGTTGAGTATATGAGACTGAATAAATTTGGTGATAAGATTCAGGCTTAGCATTTAAAGAATAACATTAAAGTAGTCCAGTTTTTAAATTGTGTTGAATATAGATATGAGTTTGCGGCATGCAATGCAAAGTAAAATAACTTTAATATAATGTAATGTGAATTATTAAATGATCAGGTCGGGTTGGGTTAGGTCAGGTTTTGAATCGAGCCCAGCCTGACCTGTTACAAAAAAATTTTATCAGTTTGGACTCATGTCAGATTTTAAATGAGTTCGGGTTAGGTTTAAATGAACCCAACCTGATATAGCCCATCCTGTACTCTAATACTAGCTATGCTAATCTACTCAAAAAGTAGCTTACCCTTGCTTTCACCAGATATGACTTGTCTCAGTAGAGTTTAATCTTCTCTCCAAGCCCCTAACTCACTAAAGGTTATCCTTTGATTATAGGCTGGTGCTACACACCATATCAAAGTTAGCTTTTCTTTTTACTAAATGAAATACAAACACAAATGTAAAGAGCATAACAAAAATGGTGAAATACTATAGTGTCAAGTTCTGATCCACCTAAACCAATAAAACCAAATAAAACAAATAATGAAAAAAAAAGAAAAGAAAACAAAGATAGCACTATTAAACCCATGCAAGATTGTAAAAATTATATAATACTACAAATAATCTAGACTAAAACTCTATGCTAGTTATTTATGTCTATATCCAGGATGTAAAAATATCAAAAACCATCCAGCCTTGAAGTAGAGCTTTAGGGGTCTAAATGCTATCTCAAACCATTGACAGAACTTTTGCAATATTTTAATTTATAACTTCCTGGGCAAAGTTTGTGAACTATTGTCCATCAACCCATGCTGGCAGATCGGGCATTCTTGGTGTAACTATTGTAACCTCTTGAGAAAAAGTATCTAACACTATAACCTAAAGCATATACATATACATATATATATATTTTCTTTTTTGGTAGCGATTGTTGTTGTCAATCTTTTGATTGGGGTATGCTGTTTTTTCCACTTTTTGAAGAAATTTCACAAAGACCAAGAGAGTGGGGTATGGAAGAGGGTTTCAGTTTGCAGGTAACCTTAAACTTCGGTAAGGAGTGTGTTAAAACTCACTTGTTGTTCTCCTTAGACCAACTATCTTTAACTTCGTCAACAGAAGCATTGCTTCTATTAAAATTTTTGTACAAGAGCACCACCTTCTTGCCAGTTATCTTGTACAAGAATGCTTTTAACTTGCATGCCAAATATATAGAGGAGTCCAGAGAAATAATACGACAAGCCTTGACCTCTGTAAAAACTGTTATTATATAGTTGTCTCTTCTACTTTTCTCCAAAAAGTTTCTGTTTTTGTTAGCTGTAAGTTTGGTACAAGTGATCATTAGAGAGAGTTGATGAGTATTAAACTTAGTGATTACAAGTTTTTGATTATATATTATATTAGTATTTATTATACATATTTTAATAAAATATACTATATACATTAATATCAATATAATATTTTATTATATACTTTAAACTTTTTACAATTTATTTAAATTACATATTTACAAGAAATAACAAGAAGAAAAAAATCTATGATCATAAGAGTTTGCATAATAATATAAATCGTCAGATAACACTATTATTTGGCAAATTTTTGAATAACAATAATTTAGTTCAACCAGTCAAATGATTGGCTGACACGAGCCACTTCGCAGCACATGTTCATTTCCCGTTTGAACCAAATTACTGTTATTCAAAAATTTTTGCTGAATAATGTGTACATATTTCAATCGAAATAATATACCGAAATAACAATATTTGAACTATTTAATAAGCTATGCTTATCTCATTTATACCACGTCTACAGTATATCAACTTTACTAACTCATCCCTTAACTTGTATCATTGTATTTAAAATATTACACCTTTTTATTACATCTACAAGTTACAACTTATAAAATAAAAAATTCACAGTTGGCAAAGC
>CAJVPZ010001553.1:0-14217 GCA_910592135.1 Racocetra fulgida | reverse complement strand
AAAAAAAAAAAAAAAAAAAAAAAAAAAAAAAAAAAAAAAAAAAAAAAAAAAATAAAAAAAAAAAAAAAAAAAAAAAATAAAAAAAAAAATAAAAAAAAAATAAAAAAAAAACTAAAAATAAAAAATAAAATAAAAAAATAAAAATAAAAAATAAAAATAAAAAATAAAAATAAAAAATAAAAATAAAAAATAAAAAAAAAATAAAAAATAAAAAATAAAAATAAAAAATAAAAATAAAAAATAAAAATAAAAAATAAAAATAAAAAATAAAAATAAAAAATAAAAAAAATGGTTTTTGAGACAGGAAATTTTCTAAAAAAAAAAATAGAGTTAATGGCTTTTTTGAGGCAAATTTTGAACATAGCCATATCATTATATAATCTAATTAAAATTTGAAATCCGGTATAATATAAATCAAAACAAACAATCGAAGCTAATTTTAACACTCAAATAACAAGACAAAACCCTAACTCTAACACTAATATAAATAGCCTAGTGGCACTAGTTATAGATTCAGAATTTTTAGAATGCTGACCCTTGTATCACGTAAAATGATGTTTATATAAATTTCATGATAATTTAATTTTCATGATAATCTGCAACATTAATTATACTTTTATATAAATATAATTAGCTTATAGTTACTATCAAAATTAATTATATAAAATTTTATAAATTTTAAATATAGATATTAGTTTTTAGCTTTAATTTTTTTACCAAATTGATTAAAATTTATATTAATAATAAATATAATATTGAGTTATAATATATTAAAATTTTTATCAACTCTTTTCAACAATCCTTTAGTCAACAACAACAGCAAACCAAATTACAAAAAAATGATATAGAAACATTCAAGATAAATACCTCTCAGTTTTATCTTAAAGTAATATAGTTGTCGATGAAGCTTGAAGATATGAAATACCAAGGAGTAAGCATACTTTAGATAGTTTTTCTTGAGATCAAGCCTCTTTTCTGCTTGGAGGTAAACTCCCTAAGTTATTTGGCATCCAAACCAGAAGGGTTTTCTGAGAACTGATATTACTTAAGTATAGGTTGTTGTCAACAAAGTCTAGAAAACATGATATACCAAGAAGTGAACGTAACTTAGACAGTTTTTCTTAAGATCAAGTCTTTGTTAATTTGATGAACTTTCTAAGTTATTCAGCATCTAAACTAGAAGAGTTATTCTAGAAACAAATAGTAGTCAAAAAACTTTTACTAAGATAGTTAAAGCTTGAAGAATTGTCTATACAACTATAAAACTTATAGAAGAACCTCATATATTCTTGTTAACTCTCTGCTTTTTTTTCAAAGAAAATTTTATAAAAAAGTAGATGACTTAGCTTACTCCCTCCAAAAGATTGATATATTGTTTACTTACCAAATTGGTTAGCATTGTTGTCACAACAAACTCATAGATATGCAAAAAACAAGAACATGTAAATTATGTGCTTCAGAAGTGACAACTCAAACAAACAATGCTTCAAGACTAATAGTACAGATTTCTGACATCTCTATAGTGACAATGTCAAAGAAGCTGATTTTTTTGCCTTCTATAGTTTTTTTGCTTAGATATACTAATTATATAGATTAGAGTAGAAACTAGTTTAGATAGTATAGTATGTAATTTTTACAAAGCCTAATACAGACTTATAATTGTGACTATTCAGTATGAATGAAAAATTTTATATTTTTCTTTTTCTCACTTTTCCTTTACCTCTTTCTTTTCTTGTTTGTATCTTTGATTATATTCTCCTATATCTCTGTGTTTTCTTTTATAAAATAGTTTTTTTTTCTTTTACTTCTTTATAGAAGATGTCATCAGATTGGTGATATCTTATTGTAAAGCAGTGATCAGACAATCCTTCTGTCTAGAATATTATCTTAATTGATCGTACTTCTGCGGTGCGGTAAGTCACTTGTAAATATGTATAGATAATTGGTTAAGTTATATGAGATAACTGCAGGATGTCAAGACCATAGTTTTATTATTTTACATCTTTTACAAGATGAGCTTTAATAAACAGAAGTTATTAGCATGACTTTGTCTAAGTAAAAAAAAAATATATATATATTAAAATTTTGGTTAATTTGTATTAATAGTTCTTAAGAAATTAGTTAAAAATTATAAGTAATATTTTTAAAAAGATTGTTTATTATCTTTGATCAATATTTTAAAATTTGTTAATTCAAATTAGTTAAAATTTAATATATAGTGCTCAACAAAAGTTTCTTTGCACCTTTAGCTTTTATTAGATCACATACAAATATATGAAATTTCATTCACATATAGTACATTGCATATACAAATTGTACTAATATTCTTTAAATATTTAATTGTAAAAATATCTGCTTCAATCATGCACAAAATCTCAGCCAAAAAAATGTCTCTTGCTTTATATAAACGATCTGAAATTGTTTTTTTAAACACCTATCTGAAAGGCTCCAAGCTTTTAATTCATAAAATAGCAAAGCAAGTTCACTATAATGAAAGTTCTGTGCGCTATTGGGTAAAAAGGTAGTACAAAACCAAGAACCTAAGTAATAAACCAAGGTCGAGCTATAAAAGGGCCACCATCTAAAGACAAGACAAACAGATTTTGGAACTGGAAAAAGAAAACAAAGATATTACGGCCTCAGAAATCTGTTGTAAACTAATGAAACAGAACATAAACATTTATGTGCCTATTATTTAACGGCATCTTTGTGAAGGTGAAGGCCGCTATAACTAAAAGCCCTCAAAGCCTTTGCTTGAAGAAAAACATCGAAAAAAACCCTTTTTGTGAGCGAAGAAGCATAAGAATTTCAACTGAGATTTGGTAGTGTTTACTAATAAAGGTACTTTCCGCCTAAATCAATAACTAAAAAAGGTATAGCAATTTCTCAGAAGAAGAAAATTAAACCATTTCATCAAAAAAAATTAGAACCCTTAGTCCTTTGAAGTGCAAAATAACAAGGAAATGAAATAGCTTACCTAAAGAATATATGAAAAATTTAGTTGAAAGTATGAATAGTCATGTAGAAACCTAATTGAAGCCAAAAGCAATTATACAATACATTGATTTTCTTGTAATGCAATGTATTTTTAAAAAAAAAAGTTTTTTACTTACCTTACCTCAGTGCCAAGTTAGAGGTGCAGGAAAACTTTTATCAGATACTGTATTATAGCTTAATAATAAATTTATTATCATTAAAAATTTTAACTAATTTAATTTAGTTAATTTAGTAGTTATTGAAAATTAAAGTTAAAAATTAATATAGTATAAAATAATTTACTTTTTTTAATACAGTATTTTGATTAATATTAACTTCTAATTCTAATTTCTTAACAAATATAAATCTAGAATATACATACTGATGAAATTATTATAGGTTTTAGAGTATAAAATTAAAATTTGATAATGAAATTGTTTTTGACTTATTTTACTTAAAAGATAAAATTTTTTGATACTTTTTTGAAGAGACAAAATTATAAAAAATATAATTATCTAAATTAGATTTGCTCTTATATATAAACAATTTCAAATTGCTCTAATACAGACAAAATAATATTTTTTTTGAAATCTATTTTAGTAGTATATATAATCTAGAGCTTATAGGTTTGAGTTTGGTTTGATCTGAATTTAATCAAACTTAAATTTAAATTAGATTTAAATTCAAAATTTTACTAATTTTAAATTTAAAACAACCTTTTTTTTTAAACTTAAACTGAATTTAAACTTGATTTTAAGTTTGATTTAAGTTTGTTTTTTTATATACTAAGCAAGTTCACTTATAATATTAAAGTATTATTAATTAGTAAAATTTTAAGTAATTTAGTATTTTGTATAATTTTATTATTAAAAAATTTTTATCTTTTTTCAAAAATGAAGAATAATAAAATTTTTTTTAAGCAACAGAATAAGAGTTCAAATTCTATTATCGATGAAATTTAAATTTATGAAATATATTTGGAAGTCTGTATCCTATTGAGTTAGTACCTGTAAAAAGGTTGTATCAGTACTGTTGTACTAGAAGGGAGTGGAAATACTGTATAATGTATAAGTTGCATAATAGTAAAGCTGTCAAGTAAAACTAGCAGATTGGAATACAGAAGTTTGTTTGATAAGACCTGAACAAAGAGGTGCACAAATTTTTGATAATATTATCTAATAATCTGAAAAGAGAGAACTGAACAGCGAAAAAGGAGGAACTGAATGAGACTGAAGTGTTTAGCAAAGCACTTTACCAATTAGGCTGCCAAACAAGTAACTAGAGAAAAAGAACTTAATCATAGGTACTAGAAGCAGGTTATAGCCCTTTCAAACTATCTGAATTGAAAGTTTAAGAAATCAAAATTAGTGTTTAGTTTGGAAAACCAGAAGTATGGTTGTTAAGTGTATACTGGGATTTGAGTGAACTTTGCAAAAGTATGGAGTAGATAATAATAGTAGCTTCATCTTGCAAATACTTGTTCTCAAACTCGGTGTAGATTACTAAAAATCTAGGTGATACATGTGTGAGATATGGACTGCTTTAGTATGTTTATTACAAGGCCAAAAAACCTCTATATGGAAATGTGTATTTACTTTAAAGACTTAGCAGACCTTAGCAGCAGGTTTCTCTTTAGACAAGATATCTGATAGCATAAAGTTAATCAAAGAGTTTAATTGGATAGCCCAAGTAATAGTGGATTACAGATATGACATCTAGTGTAGAATCTAGTAATAAATAAACTACTTAAATTAATAGTATCTAGTGTAGAATCTAGTAATAGATAACCTATTTAAATTAGGCTTAAAAAATACAAATATAGCTAGAATGTACTCTTATTAATGTAACAAGATCAGATGCAGTCCATATGACTGTACTAGTATTAATCCAAAAGTTCAATAAACTATACTAGACCTGTGAATAGTTATTTTAGCATTAAAAAAAAATTAAAAATATTTTTTTGGGAAAATTACAAATAAAGGTCCAAATTTGAAAATAATTACAAATAAAGGTCCAAAATAAAAATAATCACAGATAGAGTCCTGATATTTAAAAATTATTACAAATAAGGGCTCAAAATAATTTTGCATTTAAAAACCTGTAATTTGATGACTCGAATGTGGCTCTAATATAGTCATTAATCATTAGACATATAAGAAATATAGTCATTAATCATTAGATGCATAAGAAATATAGTCATTAATTATTAGATGCATAAAAAATATAATAATAATCAATTAGTAATTTGAATATAAAATCGAATGCGTAATAAAAATTTATTTCTAGTTTGTTTGATTCGCTAACCCATTATTTGCACTATAGATTTATTCTGAAGTTGTTAACCAATCTAAATTCTCAAATCTGTTTATAACAAACACCAATGTCAGATATATTACAGATTAGCATAACTTTTATTAATATAAAAAATGTTTACTCGGCCCTGAACAACTACTCTTTGAATCTACGTCGCCTTATAAGTTTAGAACTAACAAACTGAATAAGCTGCTAGCGATTTGTCCTATAAATAAAAATAGTTTATGTCTCTTTACTATTTCAGCTAACAAGCACAAAGATGATTACATTCATATCATAAGGCTAATTCCTCATGATCTAACCTGTCTAACTTCTATGAAGTATTCAAAGCACGTAAATTATATCTTGTAAAGTTTACTACACCATTGGTCAAAGATATAGCAGTACTTTGATCTTGTGATATTGTGAATTATTTTTATTTTGAAGTGGGAGCCAAGACATCATATATAGCTGCTTGGAGAAGTAAAGTTATTAATAAAAAACATGGTGTGGAGGAAGTAAATAAGAGTTATCAACATATCAGATTATTACTTGACAATTTACTTATAGAAAACCTGAAAGCATTACTGCATTTGAAGTTGATATTAAAGAACAATTTACCCATGTATTTATATATTTACGGTCATGGATTAATGCCACAGAATATTGTAGGCCTGTGTTTATCTTCGATGCTTGTTATTTAAAATCAAATTACAAAGGCATTTTTATTGGTGCAAGCGTAATTGATAGTGAAAGCAAACTCATTCCTATAGCATTTGCAGTTTGCTCTGTTGAAAACACAAATAATTGGTTATAGTTTTGTGAACATTTATATACGGCTATTCCAACTATAAATACTAATGAAACTGTGATCATAAGTGATCATGAAAAGATTTTTTTTTATATGAATTTAATAGTTGATAATTCTATACTAACAATATTTATAATTATTTATATAGAGTATTTCAGATACAATACGAACTGAACTTCCCAATGCTTTTCATACACATTGTATATAGTATATCAAAAAAAATGTTAATACAAAATTCAGAATGAAACTTTGTAGTAAAATATAGGCTGCGACAAAAGCATTGTACGTGAAAGACTTTGATGACATTATGGAAGAAATTAATAATCTACATATAAAAGCCACAATTTATTTAAATGAAATACCTCCAGCAATATAGACTCTAATTAAGCATTCTCAAAATAGATTTGGATATCTTACTTCCAATATGTCTAAATCTTTTAATTTATAGGTATATGATAAGCACCTTGTAGAACCTTTTGAAGCAATTATTTTATTTGTTTGCAAAGTCAATATACTTTACTATAATCGTCATATAACATATACTTTAGTGCAAACAGTATTGCTACAAGCAACCACTCAGCAACTTCAGTCTGTTGTTAGCAAATATCATAATCGAATAGTTTATTAAATTGATGAATTAGTCTTCAAAGTTGAAAGTAATAGTAGTAACTTTCGTTTTGTGAATCTGACTTCACTAACATGCACATATCAACAATTTCAAGAATACTAGTTTCCTTGTATACATGCTTGTGCTGCTATTCTTAAAACACACCAGAAATTATCACAATTCATTCACATTACTTATCACACTAATACTCTTCAAAATGTTTACCATAAATCTATGAAATAACAATCATGAGTGTTATCTTGAAAATTGAATTCTCTAAAAATAGTATATCTAGTTTCAAAATAACACCTATGTACGTTCCGAAATAGCATGCATCTTATATACCAAAATAGACTATTAACCATATACATAAACAAATATATGACATAGCTCAGAATATTAACCTTTTTTCGAAATAATGTATATAGGCATACCTGAAATAATGCACAGGTGTTCAAAATAATATGCAGATGTGCGTTATTTCGTGGATTTATGATATAAATAATCTGTGCAGCCAGTTGATATAGAAGCGTGTGTTCTTGATGACAAAACTTTATCACCATCTGTATTCAGACAAGCAGGATGACTACGAAAAAGTTACTTACGTAGCTATGGTGAAACAGTACCTGAAAACTAGATAACTTGTAGAAAATGTAATAAAAAATGCATAATTCACATATATGTAGTCGAAGACACAGAACTGCTAAATAAAAAAAATTGTGTTTAATTGTTATATAATTGCATTTAATAATTATATAATTATATTTAAGCAGTAATATTATAATAAATTTGCAATTATTCATTAAATAATATATGATTTATCTTTAGTTTATTTAATTCATTAATTTTTTAAAAAAATTGGCACAACAATTACTCAATTTAATTACAATATTAGAGTAATATTTAATCCCAATATTATGGTGATATTTAATCCTGATATTATAGTAATATTTAATACCAATATTATAGTAGTATTTAATCATGATATTATAGTAATATTTAATCATGATATTTTATAGCAGATTAGCTTTTTTTAGATTTGGGCCCTTATTTGTAATAATTTTCAAATATCAGGCCCTATCTGTAATTATTTTTATTTTGAGCCCTTATTTGTAATTATTTTCAAATTTGGGCCCTTATTTGTAATTTCTTCTTTTTTTACTTAACAAAATCATATCAGTGATTCTGTTTATTTAAACTATTATATTATAGAAAATATAAACTAATAAAACTATGATTCTGCATTCTACAACTATTTATAACTAATTAATAGTTATCAAAGCACCTATAGATAATCTGTTATATTAGCAAGATATGATCAATTAAGATAATACTCTAATTGGAGAGCTCATCTAACCACTACTCTACAATAGGATGTCACCAATAAGATAATATTTTCTTATAGAGAAGTAAAAGAAAAAGAATTTTTTTTTTAAAAAAACATAAAAATATAGAAGAATATATTAAAAAAATATAAGCAAGAAAGAAGGTGTAGCAACTTAGTGAAGTGGTCAAGTTGTCCTATATCCAAGTGGCAAAACAAGAGTTCGAATCTCACTGGTGACAAAATTCAAATTTTACAGAATGTGTTACAGCAGACTGTGTATAATCTGATGGATCATTGGATCTGTAAACTTGGTTATATCAGAGGTTATTAGGAAGCTGTAGAACTGTAGTGTGATGTATAAGTTATACGAAATCTGAGTGAAATAGCTGTGTAAATCCAGATATTGGGGTACACAGAAGCCCACTTGGCAAGTCCTAAGCAGAGAGGTAGTACAGATTTTTGACAGTACTATGTAAAAGGCTATTTAAAGGATCTGGACATCAATTTTAGTAGTCTGGACGAGGACTGGTGTTTGGCAAGACACTATATCAACTAGGTCGCCAGATGAGTAACCAGAGAAAAAAAACCTAACCATGGGGACCAGAAGCAGGTCACAGCCTCTCTGGGCTATCTGAATTGGAAGTTTAGATTACTGACAGAACTTAGATACTGGTGATAGTCTATAAAGTGTGTGCTGAAGTTTGGGTGAACTCTGTAATAGCAAAAGCAGGTAACAGTAGCAGCTTCGGCTTGCAAGTACTTTGTTCTCAGACTTGATATAAATTATCAAAGTCTAGGTTAGCCAGATTGTGAGTATAGAAAGCTCTAGCTAATAATGCCTCAAAAATAAATTAGTTCTAAGAGTATTGCGAAAGCATTCAGAGCTTCTTACAACAAGTAATTGTGGCGACGTGTACTGGTGATACAAGCTGGGTCTGCATGTAAATGTACTGAGATTCTATAAGCAAGTCCTTTATCTATAAACTTGAATAAAAACCATAGTCCCAAAGAGACTAGTTATAAAACTTAAATATATATATATATATATATATAAGCAAGAAATAAATAGAGTAAAGAAAAGATGAAAAACCAAACTAAATATGAAATAATTTACTCACACCAGACACTTACAATTATAAGCCTATATTGGGCTTTGTAAAATTATATACTACTATTTAAACTAGCCTTTACTCAAATTTATATAATTAGTATATCTAAAATAAGAAAAAAACCTTATACAGAAGTTGTCACATCCCCAAGCGGCAAGACAAGAGTTCAAATCATACTGGCAATAAAATTCGAATTTTACAGAATGTGTTATAGCTGACTGTATATAATTTAATAGATTATAGGATTTGTAAACTTGGTCATATCTATACATACTGACGAAATTATTTTAAATTTTGGGATACAAAATTAAAATTTAAAGACAAAATTGTTTTTGACTATTTTATTTAAAAGACAAAATTTTTTAATACTTTTTTTGAAAAGACGAAATTATAAAGAATATAATTATTTAAATTAGATTTGCTATTATATATAAAAAATTTCAAATTGCTCTAATAAAGACAAAAAAAGGTTTTTTGAAAACCTATTTTGGTGGCATATATAGTTATATCAGGGCTTACTGGAAGGTTGTAAAACATTAGTGTGAAGTATAAGTTATATAAAATCTGAATAAAGCAGCTAAGTTAATTCAGGTTAGTGATTTGAATTGGTTGGGCTATAATTGGTTAATCGACCCAAACTGAATAAATTTTGGTTAACCGGTTGAGGAAATTCTTAATCAGTTGACCTGATACAGCTGGTTAAGAATTGGCAGAATCGATATAATATGAAAATGACGTAAGGAAAGAGTAAGGGTCCAAAAAGTTCCGAAAAGAAAATGAATGAACATAAAGACAAGACAAAAATTTGAGTAAAGCACTGAGAATTTCCAATGGTAGTAAATAGTTAATCTTAACCAGTTGGCAATCGGTTGAATGAAATAATTCAGTTTGGCTAACCGATTAAGGAAATTTTTCTTAGTCCAAATTACTAATTTAGGTATTAGAGCTATAAGGCACATAGAAGCCTGCTTGACAAGCCCCAAGCAGAGAAGTAGCACAAATCTTCAACAGTACTATATAAAAGATTATTTAAGGAATCTAGATACTAATTTCAGTGATCTGAATGAGGACTGAGTGTTTGACAGACACCATACCAACTAGGCTACCAGATGAGTAATTAGAGGAAAAGGATCTAACTGTAGAGACCAGAACAGGTTATAGCCCCTCTGAGCTATCTAGATTAGAGTTTAGATTACTGACAGAACTTAGATATTAGTGATAGTCTGTAAAGTGTATACTAGGGTTTGGGTAAATTCTGCAAAGGCAGAAATAGGTAACAGTAGTGGCTTCAGCTCGCAAGTACTTGTTCTCAAACTTGGTATAAGTTATTGAAGTTTAGGTTAGCTGGATTTGTGGGTATAGAAAGCTTTAGCTAACAACACCTCGAGGATAAATTAGTACTAAAGGTATCAGGAAAGCATCTGAGACTTTTTATAACAGATAATTGTAGTGAGGATGTACTGATAATACAAGCTGGATCTGTATTTATAATATAATGTATCAGGTTCTATAAATAAGCCCTTCATCTATATACTTGAATAAAAACTGTAAGCTAGAAGAGGCTAGTTATAAAACTTAAAAAAAAAAAAAAAAAAAACCTCATACAAAGTAAAAAAAATAGCTTTTTTTGATATCACACAGGTCCAAATTTGATATATCCTACATCTATCCTACACCTATCCTGTGCAATGACATGTAGGATATCTCACACATGTCTGCGAACCAACTACACATATCTTATACATATCCTACACCTATCTTACGTATTTGTGTATTTGTGTAGGATTAGTATACTATACGTGTACTATATGTGTAGGATATTCTACGTCATCCTCACTCATCTGCTATCCGATTTGTATAGCTTAAGTGTAGGATATATCAAATTTCGACCTGTGTCAACACTGTAGAGAGATTAGAAAAATCAGAAATTTGCATCATTAGTTTCAAAGCATTGTTTGTTTAGATCACTATTTTTGAAGCATGCCTTCTATATATCCAGTTTCATACATATCTATGTATTTGTTATTATAAAGATAAAAGTAAACAATACAGAAGGAAAGGGTGTGGTAACTTAGTGAAGTTGGTAAGTTGTCGCACCCCCAAGCAGCAGAACAAGAGTTCGAATCCTACTAACAATGAAATTTGAATTTTACAGAATGTGTTACAGTAGACTGTGTGTAATCTGATGGATTATCAGATCTGTAATTTTGGTCATATCAGCTTGTACTGAAAGAATGTGAAACTATAGTGTGATGCAAAAGTTATACAAAACCTAAGTGAAGCATTTGTATAAATTCAAGTGCTGAAGCACAGAATTCTGCTTGGCAAATCCTAAGTAGAGAGGTAGCACAGATTTTTAACAGTGCTATGTAAAGGATTATCACCGAAGATCTGAAAACTGGATAGGACTGAGATGTTTGGCAAGGCACCATATCAACTAGGCCGTTGGTGTATTCTGAGGAAGGGGTCTGCCCTTCTGGGCTATCTGAATTAGGAGTTTGGGGACTGGTGAAATAGTAGATAGTCTGTAAAGTGGGTGCTGAGGTTTGGGTGAACTCTACAAGGGCAGAAGTAGATAATGATAGCAGCTTTGGCTTGTAAGTACTCGTTCTCAGACTTGGTATAAGTTACCGAAAGTCTAGTTTAACCAGATTGTAGGTACAGAAAGCTTTAGCAATGATGCCTTGAGAATAAATTAGTTCTAAGGCTACGATACACATCTAAAACTTTTACCTGACAAATGTAACGGAATGTTTCAGTGATATAAGGGAGCAGTATACATTACAGAAGATTTAAATAGATAATCCTCTAGTTGGGTTATAGGTATAGCAACTAGTGTAGAACCTATGATATACAGTTATCTATACGCGGACTACTTAAATAGACGCTCAAAAAGTGCATATGTGACTAGTTGTACTCTCTAATATAATTAGGGTTCCGTTATAAGCTCTCCATCCATTATACTTGAATAAAAACCCTATGCCAAAGAGGCTAGTTAATAAAAAAAAAAAAAAACAATACAGGAGAGTGTGGCTGACTTAGTGAAGTTGGTAAGTTGTTGCATTCCAAGTAACTTGTTGGCCAGATAGGGGTTCAAAACCTACTAGGAATAAATTTTGAAAATTCTACTTATAAAACAGCTATTGTCTTTCATCAATCAGTTAGAATAGGATCTCTATAACCTTGGTGGTACCAACTTGATTGAAAGATTATAGAGCATTTGTGTTATGCTTAAGTTACATGAATAGAGGTTTGATGATCAAATTAATCTAAGGAATCAGAAAGATGGATGCCTACTTGGCAAGACCCAAGTAGAGAGGTAGCACAGATCTTTAATAATACTATATAAAGGACTATTACTGAAGAAATCAGTAAATATTGAACAGGACCAAAGTATATAGCAAAGCATTCCATCAACTAGGCTGCCAAGGCTAGAGAAAAAGGATCTACTTAATCACAGAATACCAAAGAACTGATAAACCTACAGGTGAAAGTCCTCTCTGAGCCATTTAAATTAGGATATTGAACAACAATTGTATGGGGAAACACTCTACTAATCTGATCACAAGAACTAAAGAAAAAAAATCTGCTTGACTGTAGAATATCAGAAAATCAGTAAATCTGCAGACGAAAGTCTCCTCTGAACCATCTGAATTGGTAGTTTAGAAATGTTAGCCATATTAGTAATAGTCTGTAAAGTAGATACTGGAGCTTGGGTGAACTCTACAAGAGCAGAAGTAGATAACAATAGTGGCTTCAGCTCACAAGTACTTGTTTTCGAACTCGGCATAAGTTATTGAAGTCTAGGTTAGCCAGATTGTAAATATAGAAAACTCTAGCAACAATGTCTCAATGATAAATTAGTTCTAAAGCTATATATAACACATATTTAGAACTTCTTGACTGACAAATATAACAAAGATGTTTCGATGATACAAGTGAGTTGTGTATATTACAGAGGATTTAAATAGATAATCATTTAGTTAGGTTATAGGTATAGCAAATAGTGTAGTTCTTATAGTATACTATTACAGACTACTTAAATAGACAATCAAAAGTTGCATGTATAGCTAATTGTACTCTCTAATGTAATTGAGGTTTCATTGTAGGCCTCCACCTGATATATTTGAATAAAAACCTCACACCAAAGAGGTTAGTTAAAAAAAAAAAAAAAAAAAAAGTAAACAATACAAACCGATTTAGTAAGTAAACAATATGTTAACCTGGATCTTCTTTAGTATAAGTGGACATAAATAAATTATTACAAGATTATAATATATAAAACCTAACTAATTTAAGCTAATTTAAACTCTAACCTTAACTCTAACCCTAATAATTTATAAAATTACTTAAATTAGTTCAAAATAATTAAGTTATATATATTATAATTGTATAATAATTATTCATACTAAAGATCAACTATTAATCTTTTAGAAAAGTTAAACTAAATCATCCACTTTTTTATAAATTTTTTTTTGAAAAAAAAGTGAAGAGTTCAAAACATATATAAAATTCTTCTGTAAGTTTTATAGTTATATAAGCATTTCTTCAAGCTTTTACTATCTTAGTGAGAGCTTTTTAATTACTACTTGTTCTCAGAATACTCTTGATTTGAATGCTAAATATCTTGGGAAGTCTGCAATTAAAAAGCTTAACTCTAAGAAAAACTATCTAAACTATACCTATGTTTCAGTATTTTATATCTTTTAAGTTTCATTAACAATAATCTACTCCAAAGTAAAATCAGTTTTTAGAATATCTTTCTAGTTTAGATACTGAATATCCTAGGAAGTTTATTTCAAATCAGTGAAAATAAGTTTAATTTCAGGAAAAAACATCTAAGTTACATCTGCTCTTCAGTGTACCAGGAACAGAGTGATGCAATCATGAAGTGTATGGTTTATACACTGTTTGGAGTGGGATTTGTCTGCAAAATCTTAAGTTTGATTGGTCCGCATAACTTATTCGTCAAATTTTGGTTATTTTTCACGCATGAATGCATCACGCCATTATTCTGTATAGATTCATCACGGCTTATTATTATATCCTATCATAACCGCACATATGAGCAATATCACAGTTGCAATAACTAACG
>CAJVPZ010001552.1:0-14218 GCA_910592135.1 Racocetra fulgida | reverse complement strand
TAAACCTGTGAAGGATCCCTGTAGCCGTGTCATTGTTATAGTACTGCTGTTAAGAAGGCCACGGTACTGTAACAATGGTTATTATGATGAAATGTCATATTATCAAGATTTTTAATTTGGTTATGAAGTGTAATAACTGATTCTGGTGCAATATCTAGAGATATAGAGTTAATGATTTGTTGTAAAAAACTATTAATAAGGTTATGAAGTAGTGCTGATAATGAACAGGTAACCTAATGTAGTGAGGTACTAGTTTGGTTGCATTGATGACAATTTGGTGAGGTTTGATACTTGTGTTAATATAGTGTATAAAGAGTAGAAAGCTCATCAAGAAGAATTTTGACTTAGAATGATTTGAGAATAGAAAATTGAAAACTATATAAGAAATTTGTAATTTTTTGGTTATTGTTTATATAGAACTATATAGCAGACCAGTTAATATGATCAGTAATTTGTGACCATTGTTGAAATCTGTTTTGAGATGATCACAAAGCATAGATGTGTATATGGCAGATAGTATGCTAAATTGGTAGCTCTAGAGAGTATTCGTCAAATTAAAAAATAAAATTAGAATTATAAATATTATAAGATTTGAAAATAAGGTAATTAGAATTAAGATGACATCGAGCTAGTTGATTAGCCAATTTATTGAATCAGTCTTCTTGGTGTGTAGTAACTTTGTGAAAAATAATTTGAAGATTATATGCTTTAGTGAAATTAACGAAAGTATACTAAAGCATAGAATATAAAGAATTTGTAGAAGATAAGAAATATAGAATTTGGTTAAGGCTATTGTATTTAGAGATAACTAATTATGAATCAGTAAAAATATGAACAGTACAAAATCTAGAAGCTGTAATAATTGCTGAAAGTATAGTAACAAGTTCTGCTTTAAAAAAACAAAACTAGTATTTGATTTATACTTGAAGCCTGTATAATATATTCTCTTGATGAATTTGTACCTATCTGATACCCATTGAATAGTTTGGTGAGCCAAGGTCAAGTACAAAGCCATTTATATAAAAAGAGATTTCAGAGAGCTGAATATTAGAGTTTGCAATAGTTTAAAGAGTATTAGTAGAGGGTTCAGATTTGAAAATAAATAGAATTAAAGCAATATTATAAAAAATATTAGGAGCAGGTAGAATATGAAGAGGATGACGAATAGCAATAGAGTATATTAGGTCTAAAAGTTGATATAGAGTTTAATAGTTTTATTTATTGGGTTGTAAGTACAAAAAAATTTGGATATTAAATTAATTGAAATAAATAGTATAAATCTATTAGTAATAAGTTTACAATTATAAGAGCAACCAGAATATAGCTTGATATTAATAGGTGTTGGATATAGTTTGATAAATTGTGATTAAAAAGAGCATTGCTAGTGTATTATAAGAACAAGACCAGTTGAAATAGGCTGTCTTTTTGCTTTACCAATTATTATCTGATCTTCAATAATAGTTATAAGTTATGGTTTTGATTTTAGAAAAAAGTGACTAGTAGAAAAGCTATAATGATTAATATCAGGAAAGTTGTAGTAACTATAAAGTGTTTTGTTGAGCCGATAGTTAGTTACTTGATCTTCAAAAGTTGTAAACTATAAAAGTTTTCTTTCTTAAGGAATTTTGTAAAATCTTGATGCAATATACTTCTAGTTAAGAAGACAAAAGTTATTATAAGTTAAGAGTTGGTCTAAGTAAAGGATATAGTGTTGTCAAAGTTGTTTTTTAAAAATGATATAGTCAGAATATGATGAAAGAATAGATTCAAGAGATATAGAGCCCTCTTGAGAAGTATATAGGATATTATAGATTAGATTGTTGTTAATTGATATATTAAAATGCTTGAAGAGTTTAATAATTTTGAAATTAGTTATATATTTGTTAGAGCCATCAATAATAGGGTTAGGATGTGTTAAAATGTTTATAGATGACTAAAGGTTATTTTGAAGTTGTTAGAGACAAATTCAGAAGCTAATACCTAAGAGATCAGGATTATTAATTTGCTTGATAAAGTTAGTAATATGGTGTTAAAGTTGAATATCCCAAATATTGCAAATATTATAAAAATGAAGATGTAGAAGAGTGCTTGTAGGAATAGTACAGTCAGACCCCCCTAAATGCACCCCCTCTAAATGCAACACCTCTCTAAATGCATGTCTTCTTTTGGGCCCAACTAATATTACATATATAGATTTTTACCTCCCTAAATACAACACCTCTCTAAATGCACGTGCTAGAGCTGGTTCTGATGACGTGCATTTAGAGAGGTCTAACTGTATGACTTAGCTTAGCTTTGTGTTTTACAAGTTCAATGTGATGTGATAGTATTTTGTTACAAGTATGTTGATCAAGTACAAAGTTATGTAGTTGGTATTCAATAGTAAGTATTATTATAGTGTTGATAATATATCTAGTATGAATGTCAATAATATATTTCATATCTGCAATTTGAATAAGGAGTAGTGATTTGTCAATAACAAGTTAAGTTTATTTTTTATATTTGTTTTCAAGTGTAAACCAGCATCCAAAAATTTTAAAAGATATGTGAGGTGAATATAAATGTAGAGAGTATTGGTTATAGATAATAGGATTATAAGAAGAAGGTGAATTGTTTGTATAGAGAATAGATTTAAAAGGATTAACTTAGATATTGGCTATTGTATAGAAAGATTAAGCAATAAAAAGAATTTGTAAAAGTTCATTTTGCGAAAAAGCAAGCCATAAAGTATCATCCATATAGGCCAGTACTAAGCATCTGGCTTGCAGTTTATTAAAAAATCTATTTTTTAAATTAGTAATCCAAGATATTTGCATAATATAGCCAGGAACTTGAGAGTAAATATAGAATATAAGTGAATCATAATATATTCTTTAGAGAAGTAGAGTGATAGTTTCACCTTGATCAATACCATTTTAAACAGAATATGAGAAAGTTAGTTCAAGATTAGTTATAACCTAGTTGTGACGGTCTGTAAAGATATTCATTATAATTTTAATAATAGGTGTTAGAAGAGCAAGGCAAGTAAATAAGTATAAAGTAATAAAAGATTGACAGAATCATAAACTTTGCTCATATCCTGTGACAAAAGCTATAAATCTTTTTGATAGCAAATAGCATCTTCAATAAAATTATTAAGAATATATATAGAAATAGCTGTAGAATTTCTAAGTAAAGCAATATAATTAAAAGGAGATAAGATAATCTATTCTAATAATATATATATCTAAAAAAAATATTATATATCAAAAAATATTAAATTAGAATAAACTAAACAAAGTAGTTAAAAACACTATAGTCTCGAAATATTGTTAAATAGTTTTTTGATTGAGATATATAACTTATTTATATTGTTATTTAAATATACTTAATTGCTTATTCTAGATATCTAATTGCTAGTTTACTAAAAGTAAACAATCTTGTTTTAGTAAATAAATAATATTAATTGTTTTAAAAAATTATATATTGATTTTTGAAAGAACTAAGCTGAAATATATATTTTTTGACAAAATTTTTTCAAAAAAAGTAGTGGACTAACAAAACTTTATAAGTTTTTTCTTGTAAGTTTTATAGTTATATAAAGTTAATCTTAGTTTTTTTTAATAACTTTAGTATTAATTTAGTTATTCTGTGTTTTCAAAATATTAAATATAATAAGGAGTCTATGATAGAAAAGTTTAATTTTACAAAAATTGTACAAAGTAGTTTGCTTCTCAGTTTTATACTTTTAGTATTTCATAAACAATATATTTACTTGTGTAAAACTAAGTATATTATCATTCTTTGATATTTTTTATAATATTTTTTTGTAGTTTAGTTTTTGAGGTTGTTGATCAGAAGATTATTAAAAAAAGTTTTATATATGGAGGTAAGTCAGTAGAAATGAGACAAATTTATTAGATAAATTAGTTCTATTTCTACTAACTTACTCCTATATATTGTATATCAAAATTTTAATTTAATTTGTGATTTATGAGGAAACTAGTGATCTATATTAATACAAATTGGAGATAATCTATATATATTTTTTTAACTTCTTTTCAAATCTACTCATTTCCAATATACAAAAAAAATTTTTTTTTATGTTTTAATAACAATTTTTTTTATATAAATAAATTTTATAACATATAATATGAAATAGAACATCTAGACTATAATATACTATAGTGTGCCAGTTAAAATACGGAAGTTTATATATGATTGCCTGAAAAATGAAAAATAAAGATCCAAAGTGAAAATATACAATTAAAGATCCTAATAACTTTGCATTACGTAAAATAATATTAGTTCTTTGAACGTCATATATATATTATAGCAGGCATCTCAGACACTATGTCTTAATTACATCATGCCCAGCACTTGCAAAACCATGATATATATGACATACTTTATATATTTTATATAATACTGGCCCTTATATGTAATTATTTTCATTTTTCAGCTCTTAAATATAAATTCTCTTTAAAATACCTGTACCCATTTTGTAAATACGGAGCATATATTTAAAACTTTCTTTCTTGCAATAAAAACCTATTATAATAAACCCAGATTTTTTAATTTTTTTTGGTTAGATATTGTATTTTTTTTGTTTTAGACCTAGGATGTTCTCAAGCACTTAAATCATCTAATCAGAAATAAAATTTTGAATAGTTGTGTATAGAAAAAACTGATCAAATGAGTTGACACTTTACTAAAAAAAAAAAAAATCAGGAGGTAAATACTATTTTTTTTTTTGTTGGTATCTGTATTCTGGGTCCTTTAGTCAGTATATTGAATAAATATATAAGCATCTACTTTAGTGAACTCAAAGAATTTAATTTATCTGTTTGATCAAACCGCATAATCAGATTCTTTATAGAATTTATTGAAGCAGATAGGTGCTTGAGAACATCCTTTATGAAATTTATTAAGATAAATACTTAAGAATGCTCTTTGTGAAATCCATTGAGGTAGATGCTTAAGAACATCCTTTATAGAATTCATTAAAGTAGGTGCATGAGAACGCCCTTTATAAAATTCATTGAGGTGGGTTCTTGAGAACATTCTCTATATGTAGATGCATTTTATAGATATATATTAGGTTGGGTTTTATGATGCTTTTTATTACTGTATCAAAAATACTAATACAGGATAAAAAAAATTTCGTGTATTATAATTCTCAAAATAACCTGTGTCTACACATTATTTCGATACCTGCTTGTTATTTTGAATACTTTTATGTGCATTATTTCAGAATAAATTATCAACTTTAAAATCTAATTGTTACATAATTCACTGAGATATTATATGAGGTACATGTTATTTTAGTCTTGTATGGGCATTATTTCATAACTATAAAATTTTTAGAGATGTGATTTTTGGAATAATGCCCATGTCCATTATTTGAAAAATTTTCAGTAATGTCAAAAGAAAATTTGAAATTCACACTTTTACGCATTACTTTATCATTACCTTAATAGTGCTTTTAGAAAACTTGTTGATACATAAGAATGTGAATAAACTTTCTTTGAATTTATACATATACTTCAATACATCAACTTCACCCAGGATTGGCATGTTCTTATGTACTATATAAGCGCAAAATAATGCATCCACATATTATTAGAGTAATTCCGTATGGGTTATTTCAAAAAAAACTATGTTCTAATACGCATTTAGTACTTTTATGCTTATATTTTCTTAAATCAAAGTAGGATTTGTATAAATCAGCTAATTTAGGCTTTATTTTTAAGACCAATTTTAATTTTTCAAAATGCTCATGGGTTTATTTTGTGCTTTATAATATTAAAAGAATGTAAAGAAACTCGAAGATTTTTTATATATATAAAGGAATAGTTTTCTTTCTTTAAGTCTTTTTATACCCTTTTATAACAAGCTTTTAGCACATTATAAAATAAAATCTAATAAAGCATCAGGCTATATAATATTACCAAAAAAACTGTTAATTGTAGTAAAGTTATTTTGTAATCTACACAACTCTCATAAAGTTTTAATAAAAATATAATAAAAACAAGTAAATTAAATTAATGAAATACTTTGTAACAATATTTTGAGTTTTTTATTTTTTTAAATTTAAAAATATATCAAAATATAAAGTTACACTTATCTCACAAGGCGAAATTATATCAAATTTACATTATGGGCTATATACTAAAGACTAGTGAATTTCTCGACCAACGGATGATAGTGATGTACTTTTCTACCCAATTCGTCCTGGTATAAAAACTATCACTACAATAAATTAATATAATTTTATAGTTACGATAGACCAAGATGGCTTTGAACCTGGATATTTGTGTCAATCTGAAGCTCTATGAAGTAATATCTGTAAAAGGTTGTCAGAAGCAATTATTTTAATATATCAACAAGCCTTTCTTACAAAAACTAGATTAGATGGTCCCTTAGTTATGGGATTTGATTATCTAGAAATACATAAAAAGTTATTTTCCGATATATATTTTCATCTATTTTCTTTTAAAGTTGGGAATATATATTTGACTATTTCTGGAATAAGTAAATCAAATAACTCTGATTGGAATTATGCTAGGAAAGGTTATCAATGCTTTTTTGTATATAACTTTCACAAAGCTCGTACATTATTTTTTCAAGAATTTAGCAATAAAGATATCATCGTTAAAATATATCAGAATTTTCAAGAAATAAATGTTTTTCGTGACACTAATCCTAATACAGTTTGGTATATTAGCACAATTTACAGGAAGTATGCTTTTTGGACTTGAATACAAAAAAAACAAAATCAGAAATTAACAAAGAACAAACACTTTCATATACAGTAGAAAATTGGCAAAATGAGGAGATTATGAATAAGCTTTTTAATTATCATTTAAAAAAATACATTGCTGTGTCTATAGAATGAAAAAAAGTTTTTATTAATTAGAAAAACCAAGAAAGTAATATTATCGAATTGAATACAAAATTGAAAGAAATATACTCACCAGATTATATTGTTAATGATCATAAATTGCGTGCATAGAAAACCTTATTAAAACATACAGGCTGCACTAATATAACACCTTTTGGAAAAGGATCTATGGTAATAACTAAAAAAATTTTATGGTGATGCTGAAAATTGGTTCTACTTCATATAAATTTTTTTTTTATAGTTAGGTTAGGATTTAAGGCTATACTAAGTTTAATAAAAAAAAAAAGTATCATAAACTGCCGGATACAAAGATTCTTCTCAGATATCAGACCCCCTATATATTATACCTAGTTCTATAATATGAGATAAAGTTTTGGTAAAATGTAAAAAAACCCAAAGTATATAAATAGGAAAAACTAATAAAATAGAATTAACTTCTAATTATCAGACCTACACCTATACAAGAGATTTGCTAGGTTTAAATTGATGAAATGTAACAAACCCAAGTCTTGTATCCAGCAGTTTACGGTATATGAAGTTTAGTAAATTTTAAGGTCTCAATTTCCAGCATCGGACACAATAATATATACTAAATTCTAATTATGTTTTGCAGTTTAAATTTTGGACTTAATCAAAAGACTTAGCTAAAGACCACACTATGCTAATGCAGTTGTATGAATATCTTCAAACAATTCCAAAAAACAATAATAATAGTGTTGATCAATTTTGGGGTGTGTTTCGAGATACATTAGATAGTAATATTCGTGGAATAGATAGAAAGAGATAAATATTATTCATTATTGCTAATAGACTTCCTAATGATATAATAAAAGAAAAATTATTAGTAAGTATTTTATAAATATTAACACATTAAAAATAAAAATTTAAATAAATGAATATTTATCTTAGGTTTCAAATCATTTAATAACTGAAGCACGTAAATATGTACATATTAATGGTCCAGGAGGTATTCAATTAGAAAAACCTAAGATTACTCTAGAAAGGTTATCACCAGAAAAAAAAGAACAAATTGAATATTTTTTCAAAACAAAGCAAATGTGATAATGAGTTCTTACAAAACAGATAGTGCTATCAGATTGTCTGTACATTATTTGAAGAATACTAAAGAGGCTTTATAGGAACAATTTCACGAGGAGTATCCTAATAGTATTAAAAAAGCATTATTTTACAAACATTTACTAGGTGGTTGATATATATATAAGGAAAATTTGGGAGGCCTTTGCTCAATCTGTAATATGTATGGTTATGAAATATTTGATGAGCTTCAAAAATTAATACAACATTATATAAATTTGAATTATCAGATAAAATTATGCAATAAATGAATGCTCATGAGAAAAAACCTGTAAGTAAAAATTTATTCTTTAAAGTATCGCAATCTTATGTAATTAATCACATATGATCAGTGTTCTATACTGATATTTTATATTACTAAAATAACCAGAATACTTATCTTATATGTGATTAATTGCATAAGATTGCAATTCTTCAGGAATAAATTTTTACTTACAGGTTTCTCTTCTCAAACACCCAAATAAATTTAAATTTATCTTTAATATTAACTAATTAACAAATTAAATAACGTTAAAGAACAATTACTATTTAAATATAATAATTTGCAAAGATTTTTAAAAAAAGATTATGAAAATGAGTTAAAAGTTGATATGTTTAGTCATATAAAGCATGATACCTGTATTAATCATTGTATGCTTTATGCTTTTAGAACATGTTCAGAATCGCACAATTTAACCTGTAATCATTGTGGAGCTTTTTTTGATTTATTTAGATAAATTCAAGAACAAATACCTTTTTACCTTAATACGGAATTAATAGAGCTACAAGAACATTTATTATATTATTTAGTATATCAAACTAGAAAAGTTTATTTAAATGCACAATTTAATGCATATTTAAATAAGCTTGATGAAAAGGTGCTGTTATTGTTATAGATTACAAAATGAAAATTTTACTAAAAAGTGCGCGTAAAACCAAGTAAGATTTTTTTAGGAAAAAGGGGTGGTTATTACACTCGATATTAGTATATACCCACCTGCCCAATGATACCAACTTACAAGTCCGTGCTTTTGATTATTGGTCTGCTAATACGCATCAAGATGCTTGATTTACTGCTTCCTTATTGTATATAGCAATAACTGAACTTAATCCCCAGCCAGAATGGATCACTTTTTTATCTGACAACAGACCTCACTATCACAATGCAGATCTAATGATAATTATGGGACAACGGAAGGAATGATATAATATATATGTTAGAAAATAGACTTTTCTTGAAACAGGAGAAGCTAAAACAACAATTGACTCTTATCAAACCCAGGTTTGATTTACTAATTTTTGTTTTACTTAGCATTATTTAGCTAGATTCTACTCTAAAATCTCAAAAGCTCTTTTTCTGAAAGAACATAATAACAAAGTTAGCCAGTATTAGTTATGCTGATCAATTTAGTCAGTATTATGTTCTTTTAGGAAAAGAGCTTTCAGGATTTCAAGATAGAATCATTTAACCAATTTATTTTTGTTTCATTTGAACAATTTAGATTTCGCATGCAATCTATTGTTGTGTCTGTCTAGGATTTGATATTATGAAAGGATCAGATATTAAATCAGCAATTAAAGGAATACGTGGAACATCAGTAGCCTATTTAGAGCCAAAACGTACTAAAGGTAATGAAAGTAATATAAGTATGCAAAGCATCTAAGATTGGATAAATTGAACATATTATTAGTTTCAGGTAAAAAACAGATCAATACTTTATCAGAAAACTCAAACTGGTTCTCATAGGAGTGGCTATATGATAGTGATTATGCAGAATATATTCAAGCATATGCAATGTCTAATATTGGTGAATGGAAGAATTTTTTATCTGCAGAATTAGAAAAAGGAAATTAAAAAACTGAATCCTCAAGTTTTTCAACATTCAGTTCCTGTATCTCCGTGGATTGTTCTACTACCATATAAATCAGGTAGTTATTTATTTAGTATAACATATATACAGTATATATATATATATATATATATATATATATATATTTTTTAGGAATTATTTCCTACTCTTTGACAGTTGATCAACTAAAAGTACCAAGTGAAAAAACAAGTACAAGGTAATATTAGTAATATTAAATTCATTTATTCATAATTATCTACATGTAACTGTGCTTATAAAAATTGCATATAAATTATACCAAACTACTATTATATGTATGTAGAAGATTTTTGCTTGCTTTAGGTTGGATATTAAAGGAAAATCAAAAGTTTGGAAAAAAGAAGCAGGCAAAAGAATTAGTAAAAATGTAATAATGTATTTAGAAGAATACTTTTTAGCTGGTAATACTAACAAAAGTGATAGATATAGTGCAGAAGAAATATGAAAGGAACTTACGGAATTGGCAAAGATGGGTAGTTTGGAAGAAAGTGATATTCCAAAGGTTTTGACAATTTGAAATTGGATAGCTAGATATGCGGTACAACATAAGCAAGAAATAACACAAATGATAGTTCTTGATAATGATTTACAAATGGTTAAATATATGTATGTATCAGAATCGTAGAACTTCAATGGAGTAGAATCTGGTATTTTTCTAATAAAATGTTTTTAACTATTTAGCTAATTAAAAAAAATTTCAAAACTTAATTCTTGCAAGCTTATGTAATTGAATGTATGATTTTTTAGTATGACCAAAATGTAATTTTGTCTAGTTACCTTTGGAGTGAATTTTGCGACTTTTTACTCCATTTATAAATAATCTGCAAATCTTTCACCAAATTTTACTAATAGATTTCACTAGTTCCTTCGTAGATCACGAATTAAGTATTAATATATAATAATATTATAAATTTCAAGTTTGTTAAATAAAATAAAGAAAATTTTACTTTAATATATTAATAAAATCTTTATAGAATAGCTAGTTTAAATAAAAAATAAATATTATATATAATTAAAATTTTGATTTACTGTATAATAAAATTAGAAGTTTTATTTAAAATTATATTGCTATTTTTAAAAAAAATAATTTATTAAATTCATTTATAGTTATTAGTCTCTAAATATATACTTGCATTAATTAATTTTTATTTTTACTTATTATATTATATTAAAAAACTAATTATATAGATTAAAATATAAGAAAAAGTAAAAGAAATTCAATTCCTTTTTCTGCTAATCCTTAATTCCAAAACAAAAACACAAGTTTTACTCAAGAAACAACATAGTCAACATCTTTTAGAAGACTAATAATAAAGGTTTAGCAAGCAAAAAAGCTATAGTTTATTTAGAGCAACAATTAGCGAAGCAACAAACTGATAGCAAAAGAAAAATTTTTATGAAAATTTTATCAAGGTTTTTTTGAAAAAGTGGGTGATTGTTCATATTAGAAAATTCTAACAAGTAGAATATGTAATTAAAAAGTTAATAATATAACAAATAAATAAACAAATATATACTATTTTAGAAATACAGTATATAATAGTATATAAAACTAAGCAAAATAAATAAGAGAAAAATCTTGTATATATAAACAGACAAAAATATACATAAATATATAGAAAGTTCTAGAAACTAATAGAATCTGACAAAAAAATATTAGGTATAGATGGTTTTCTTAAACTTATATAAAAGTATCTGAAAGAATACTTAGATATTTAAATAGTAGTAACTTAGTAGAAATTCTTTATATATCCACTCTATACCAACCAAACAAAATAGATAAGTTTTTTAAGGATTTTATAATACAAGACCCATCCAAATTATAGTAAATAATATATTTTATACAATTAAATTCAAGATGTATTTAAACTATTTACAAGAAGACACAATTCAGAATAGCAAAAAGCAACTCATTATCAATAGAATACATTATAAATATAAGTGAAGAAGAGATTAAGAAAGAAGAAAACAAGATGAAAGAAATAGAAAAAGAAAGCTTAATAAAGAAACCACAAGTATTAGATCTAAAAAAGAAGTTTTTTTGAAGAAATAATAAAAGCAGATAAAATATAAACTAGATTGTTAAACAAATACAAGACTTAAGCATTAAATCATTAAATCAGAACAACAAATATTGTGAGATTATTATATAGAAGAAGAATTGCAAGCTGCAATACAAAAAGTCTCTTTACAATTCCAAACAAATAACCAGGATAATGAATCTACAAAAAATTCAGAAAAAAAGAACAATAGTAAAAACACAACAACAAGAGAGAAGAAAATTAAGAAAAAACAAAAAAGCTCCAATTAATAGCATTCTAAGAGATACAATTTTATAGTATCAAAAGGAATATAAAAATATAAAATTTTATATAAACAATACTTAAGCAGAGGAAAATAATTTGCTAATCTTTATAGCTACTTTAGATCAAAGTATTTAATTACTAAAGAATAGAATATGCAAAGAAGTACAAATATTTCTAATAAATATACTAGTATATAGTTTCATAAAAAATTATTAAAAAAAGAGCTAGTTATGTTAAAAGAATTCTTGGTAAAATAAATACATTAAGAAAGTTGAAGAGAAATTCAAAAATAAAAACACTTGGATAGAAATAACTAGCTCTCTGACTGGGATGCTGCTCCAGAAGTGCATTCTCAATTTTTTTAGTTTTTAATTATTTCTAATTTTCAATATTTAAATAAAATTTTGGCATTTATCGCCAGTGGTGATATCACCATCTCCTATTTCTTTTATCAAATTTAGATAGGATGCAATTTTAAACCAAGGTTAGGGTTAGTTATAAGGATCCAAATTTTTGTTAGAGTTAGGTTTTTGGGGTTGGTGATATCACCACTGGTAATAAATAGCAATATTCTTTAAATATATGTTTTATGTTAGTTTAAATAATTATTAATAGTCTTAAATTGTCTATATATATTTATGGTATAGTTTTTATAGCTTAAGTATTTATTAATAGTTTTAATTTGTTTATATGTTTTTATATTATAGTTTTTATAGTTTAAGTATTCATTAATATTTAATATATATGCAATAAACTTATATATATTATATTTAATTTATTAATAAATTGCATTATTATAAATATCAATATAATAAATAATATTAAATTTTAAATTTAAACCTACTCTAAATCTACTATAAATCTATTGTAAACCTACTATAAACCTCTTTAAACCTACCCTAAACCTACCTAAAACTTCTTTAAATCTAACTCTAACCCTAACTCTAAATCTTAACCTTAACTCTAGTCTTAATCCTAATTTAGTTATAGTTTAATTATTAATATAATTTATAAGGTTTTTTACAATTAATTATTACAATACTTTTATTTTATATACAATTAATTTAATAAAATTACTTTTAAGCTATATACAAATTATATACAAACTATATACAATATAATACAAATTAGAAAAACTCTTTTTGTCAATCACTTACATCAAACCAAACCTAAAAAACAACAAGACAAAAATGACTACAACTTCTTAAATTATTAAAAAAAACTTACTTTGATGCTCTAAGTAAACTTATCTAACTACTCATTTTACATATATTACTAATGTTTTATAACTTTAGTTTACAATTTTATTAAAAAACTTCGAAAAAAATAAAATATCTACAAACTCAAAGTTTTCTTGACTTATATTAAGAAAACTATTTACATTCCTTAATACAAACTTACTCAGCTCCTTCATATAAACATTTTGACATAAAATATACTACAAATAAATTAAAACTCACTCAACTATAACCAAAACTTTTTTAACTCTTCTTTTACTGTTCTCTCAAAATTTTATTAAGCAAACCTTAGTCTTTACTTAAGAAGAATTTGTTCTACTCATTAAGACGAACATTTTGATATATAATTTATTACAAATGGATTAAAATTGACAACTTTACATCAAACAAGACTTTAAATCTCTTGTTAAAAAACATTCTCTTGTTCTAAAAATTCATTGGCAATTTTTCTGGAAATTTATTGGCTTGCCCCAGAAAACTCACTTTTCCCACCCATTAGAATTTCCAAAGACCCAACAAATCTCAAAATTTCGCTTACTAAATTTGGAAAACTTACTGGCTATTTAAAATTTTACTGGTTTATATATTACTTAACAAAAATCAACTATATCTTAAAGGGTGTGGTGATTTAGTGAAGTGGTTAAGTTGTCGCACCCCAAGTGGTATGTTGGCAGGTGGGGGGTTCGAAACCTATCGACAGTGAAATTTCGAATATTCTGTTTGTACAACGGCTACTGTCTTTCGACAATCGGTTGGAACGGGATCTCTGTAACCTTGGTGGCACCAACAAGATTGGGAGATCATGGGGCATTTGTGCAATATATAAGT
>CAJVPZ010001551.1:0-14219 GCA_910592135.1 Racocetra fulgida | reverse complement strand
TAAAAAAATATATAATCATATATTTTTTAAACAAATTTATTAATTATTAAAGCTTAGACATGCTTTGGACACTTGTGAACACTTGGACACTTGGACGTTGGACAGTGCCAAAAAAGCCTTTGGACAGTCAAAAATCTAAATCTAAGAAAAAGTCACGTGGGTAAAAGGCTTTAGCGGACCCCCCCGAATTGGTAGGAGTCCATGCGAACCGGAGACTTTTTGGGTATAACATGTGAAGTGAGATTATCTAAGAAAAAAAAATAGGGTCCCAATTGTAAGTTAAATCAAGAAAACTTTTGGATGTCTTCAGAACGAGGAATTCTTCCGCCTACTTATAGTCTACCACCACCGCCGCCACCACAGCGACCATTGCAATTACAACGGCCACCTCCACGGCCATCGCGAATACATAGCTATGGTCGTGATCGTGGGGATACGCCAAAATTGGAGCAAAAAAACTCAAAAATATTGGGACAACACGGAATTGGACTGCATGACGATGAATCGTAATTATTCAAGTTTCATTAGCAACTGAACGTAAAAGCTCATTTAATACTTAATTAACGATTGGCGGCTTTATGTAGACATTTGAAACCAATAATATATTTCAAACTTGATTCTCCCGAAGCAATCGCTAAATGGATTGAAGATAGAAAGAGAAATTATCCAACCGACGCTAATATTGCACGAAAGGTAAAAGGAAATCCTATTTATCCTTAATATTTATAGTATTTATAGAATTTACTTCATAATATTTCAAATGCAATAGCAACAAGCAGAGGCTGAGAGGCTTGCACGAGGGCTTGTAATAAAAGTTGATAAAAGTGGATCAAAACGTAAACTTAAGCAAGAGGATGATTACTCAAAAAGAAAAATCAATAGGCATGAAATAAACGAATTCGGTGGCCCGTGTGGTGTCACGGATTTGGTAATTGCGGCTGAAGCTGCTGGAATAACTCTTGAGAACAATAATATACCTGACTTAATTCCGGCTCATAAGCTTACTTCTAGAAATAAGAAAGATACTTCTAAAAATATTATCGAAAGGTTTTATACCAATATCTGTATTAAATATCGACCTGGTCACTGTCCCAGGGGGAAGAAATGTGGCAATCGACATAAGGGAACAATGGTATTTATTTATGATGACTTTAGTCGTCTTCTACATATTTTAACCATTTTTCATATTTAAGATTTGCCCATCACTTCAACGTCCACCAGATCATCAAAGGATTCGCCACAGGAATCTTCGTGAAATGGTAAGTGGTGTTTGTCTTTTATATATGATTCTTATTAATGATTTTTAACGTTACTTGCATGTTATATTTAGTTACTATATAGAGAAAAAATACAAGAAAAAAACGCAATTTTGCAAAGTCTCAAATATATTGTTGATAACAATTTTTTTGGAGTTGTTACAAATGATTCTTTAAAAAATGCGAAAGGTCCTCTAATCGAAGTAATTGATCAAGATGTATCAAAAAAAAATAGGATTTTGTAATTTTGTGCTAGGCATATCAAAAATTCATCGATTTAGCTTTGACCAATTAGAATGCAGCAACGAAAATTTGACAAATCGGAGCGCAAATCGAAATATTATCGATGTGTTCCCATAATCACGTAACTTAAGACTGTCATAACACAATCATAACGACAATATAATTTTTTTAAAGTTTTTTACTTTATTAATAAAAAAAAACCAACCGCATAACAAACGTTTTTATAAAAAATAGCAAATTTAATAGTAGAAATTGTCAGAAGTTAAATGGTTTATCTATAGGGGTAGAATGCAGCTGGCTTACAATGAAAAGTTTTTTTTATGCCAAGTAAACCTTTCTTGAGTTTCTAACAAATATTATAGAACAAGCTATTCCGGTTTTAATAGTGATAGAATCATTAAAATTAGTCTAGTAGATCGCGAGTTATTGGCATTTGCACATTCATGACTATTTGATTTTTTTATATATTGCCAGAAACTTTCGGCATTCCAATTATATGAAAGCAATAATAATTCTTCGCCAATTTTTACTATGAAATTTATACCCGTCAATTGCGATCTACCATTTAATTATTTTCAAATTCTATTTTGTTATTGTATAGTGAATATTTTGCAAGCATGGCAATAAATACAAAAGCAATAAAAAATTAGCAATATAATTTATCACAAGCAAATAGCTTAATTACAAAATTAATATTAAAAATTAAATTTTTTTTAAAAAAAAACGAAAGTAAGGCTGTGCTTCTGTTCTTTTATTAGAATTCATAGAATATTACAAATATTATTACAATATGTTATGTTTTCTAATCTATGGGGAATTAGAGGTTAAAGCTACTTTACTTTTGACCTAAGCTTTTGATAAGATAGATCAAATAACTTCATTAGTCTATGTAAGGAATTGTAAGTGAAGTATTTGCTGTTATAAAGTTGTTAGCTAGAGGTTATATTTATACACACTGTAGTATATTGAATGTGTAGGCTGGTGTTTGTTTGGGATTATTGTTGTAGATTGAAGGTTTGTATAGGCCTGTTTGAAGTTCAATATATCTTAATTTTCAGATTTTCTTTTGGATATCTTCATCAGTAATAATTTCAAGAGGTGTGGGTTGTAATTTATATATAAATTTCTGTAAAAAGTTTTGTTTAAAGTTAGTTAAGTTTATATCTAGTTGGTATTTTTGTTTTGTTCGATTAAGAACTTAAGAACTTGCGAGACTATGTTGTCGCATTTGTTGTGCAGATGAGCCAGTGTAATTCGTAAACGTCTTTAAAATTAGCAAGTATTAAAGTAAATAAACGTTTTTAAATTAGAGTTTTCATTAAGTTAAAAATATAAATTGTCATTAATTCAATTGCTACTCTTTACGTTTATATCAGTATATTGACGCTAATAATAGTTATTTATAATAAACATATAGTCCAGCGTTAGTAATTTGAACAATTGGGATATATCAACACTCAGGCCAACGACATAGTTAATCACAAATTGGTGTCATAGCCAGTGTTTGAAATTAGTGTTCTCAGAGTTTGCATGAGAACAGTATTATAGATTTGTGCACAGTCTAAATTCTATTAAAAATTTTTTGAGAACAGCAAATAATAATTGTGTTCTCATAAAGACTGTATATAGCATTATAATGCTAAGCCAGTTGATAACTGATCACAATATAATAATATTAAATTCGATAAATTAGATACTATATATTTTAAAGATATCTAGTTGATTATATTTTTATCGATTTTTTGAACATAAAATAAAAGTTTGAGAACACCAATTATAATTTTATTGTTCTCATGAGAACAGGGCCAGTGACAAATTATGTGTGATTCTGTGCGATTCTGTGCTAAAATTTGTTGGAACTTTCCGGATTTTGTTTCGAAAGAGTTTTCATGACCTTGCTCGTAATTTAAATTCATTCAAATTCTACCAATAATTGCCCCATTATGTGCTATTCTGCGGTGATAAACACGTGATATAGGCATATATATATATGTGAATTCTGTGGTATTTTGTGAAACACACTTAAGTCCGAAATTTCAAACACTGGTCACAACCTAAAAATTTCACCGGCCAATCAGATTTCAAGATCAGGTGTGGCGCAGAAGAATCGCAAAAATAATCAAAACCAAAAAAATAGCTCATAACTCAACATTTTATCTATGGAACCACCTTCTGCGCACTAATAAAAAGTTTTCCTTGCAAATTTTGGTATTCCTAAAGCTCTTTCTAACCTAATTTAATAGCAGAAACTAATTCTAATCTAACAGTGAAATTTTTTTAGCGGTTGATAACGCTAGATCAGTTTATACAACTGGTGTTGATCCTTAGTACTGTACATTTGCCTATAAATTGCTGAATTGCTAATTTTGTTGATCATTATGCATCTTTTTTTGTTTCTATAATAATAACCATGGAAACTAGTCCTGGAGCACACAAATCAACATTAGTTCGTACAATTCATGAAACAGATATAATCGATAGTTCCGAAGTTACTAATTCAAAAGATATTGATGTAGAGACAGACAATTCAAATGTGAAGAAGCGTAAACTAAGTGATCAAATTGATAGTGCAGAATCTAATACTAATAGACAAATTAGTAAACAGATCATTAAGAAGGATACTTCAGATATTGTTGTTTGTTATTATGAAAATGGTGGTTAATTAATGGACTTATTTTTGAATTTAAACCATTTGGTTAGTCAAAATTTAATACTTTTTTTTTTTTTTTTTTTTTTTTTCTCTTTTGATAGGTTTACGTAAAGTAAAGCCATATTATTACGAGCATAGAACGTTTGCGAAAGGACGTTGGTTAGGTCGCAAGATTCTAGATGTTTTTAGCACAGAATTCCGAGATCGATCCAGAGAATATTATGTATGCACTTGTTTTATCAAAGACTCCTCTAGTTTGATGTTTAAAGCTTATTTGATTCTTTTTTTTTCGAGGAAGGCACATGCAATAGAGAAAGGCTTAATAACTATTAACGGCCAAAGAGTTACACCTGAAACAATTATTAAAAATCAAGATTTAATTGGGCATCGACTCCATCGTCATGAACCTCCTGTTACTGCTAATCCAATTAAAATTTTATGTGTCAAAGATGATCATATTGTTATTGATAAACCTAGTAGTATTCCGGTACGTTGAAAAATCTTTTTATCTTGAATTATTTTAGCCTAAACAAAGATTATTAGTTATTTCATCTTAATTCTTGGTTAAAGGTTCATCCATCAGGAAGGTACGAGATAGATTAACATTGACAATATTATGTTTAATTATGATGTAGTCTTTATAATTATACTAAACCTTTTTTGTTTCTAGATATCGGCACAATACAGTCTTACATATATTACAAAGTGAACATGGATTTCCAAATTTACACTGTAATCTCATTAATAACATTAATTCCACGTAGAGATGTTATGGTCCGGTCTTGATCCTAGAGGACCATGGTCCAATCTATTCAACTGGCCTAATCGATAGTGATTAAATTAGGATAGGGTTCTAACTTAAAATTGTAAGAAATTTTTTGTTAGAGAAAAACTTGGTCGTGTATCCTGATTTGTCGGTCAACGTAGTGATAGTGGTGCACCACATTGGCAATTGATAATTCTTACAATATACAAACATGGACTGATCCAAAAACTGTTTCAACTGGTCAAAGATCAGTCAGGACTATGGCTGTAACATCTCATACTCATGGTGAAATAACATTGAAATTATCAATGCTAATTTTTTTCTAAATAATAGCACTTAATAGGTTAGATCGTTTAACATCAGGAATAATGATTTTATCGTCAAAAAAAGAAAAAGCCCAGGATTTTGAACGGCAACTGAAAAATCGTAAAATTCAAAAAGAATATATTTGTCGTGTGTTGGGTGAATTTCCAGAGTGAGTTATAAAAATCTTTATGATTTAGTATTCCTATCTATTATGTCATTGGCAAACATAAATTTTTTACTAGGGGAGAAATAACATGTGATAAACCTATTAAGATAGTTTCACATAAACTCGGCCTAAACGTGGTTCATGTGTCCGGAAAACCGTGTACAACAATTTTTGAGCGAGTTGGTTATAATGGACGAACTAGTGTTGTAAAATGTACATTATAAAACTTTTAATTTTTATTTTGCGAGTTCAATAATTTCGTAAATTAACAATGGTTTATTGTTGAAAAAGGCAAGCCACTTACAGGTCGCACACACCAAATTCGAGTTCATCTTCAATACTTAGGTCATCCAATTGCCAATGATCCTTTATATGCGAATGCAAAAGCTTGGGGATCTGAACTTGGGAAAGGTGGTATTAATGCGGAACAAACAGATATAATAATTGATAAGCTTATTAAAGAAGGCTTTTGCGAAAATGGTGATATGAGCTCTGATACTCAAAAAAAAACTGATGATTGTAAAGTTTTTCAAACCAATACCGGAGATGATTTAAAAAATGAGATCGCAAAGTTACCAAATGAGAATAATCATGCTAAGGAGTCAGTTGTTATTGCTAAGCCTAACATGAAGCTTTGTGAAGAATGCACAGCAGCAAAATTTTCTGATCCTTTTTTACACCAATTATTGATTTGGTTACATGCTTTAAAATATGAAGGTGACGGATGGAAATATGAAAGTGAGTTACCTTTTTGGGCTAAAGACGAATTTGTTGGAGATATGGAATATGTCTGATCACAAGATTAATTTTTTTAGTATAAGATAAAAATAAAAAATTATTTTGAAACAGATATTTTTTTTTTATAAATCCTTTTAACTATAATACCAAATAGCAAAAACATTCTGAATTTTTACGAATACAGTCTAACCTCTATATAATCAATTTTTGGACTGGTGATAATATAAGGTGTGGATCTTATGGAATATTTCTATATCATTAGCGATTATATAGAAGTTTAATAATTAAAAATTTAAAAAAAAATTTTTAATTAATCGAGGCTACATATAAAAGTCAAAAATATATTAAGTAGATAAACAATAGTGCTCTAGGAATGTTCTGAAGACAAAATTACATATATTCTAAATTTTTGAGATAATTTTAATAAAATTTTATTAATGCACTTTTATAATTTACGTTTAGACGAAAAAATTTTAATTCTTTTTCGCCTAAACGTAAGTTGTAAAGATGTAAGAATAAATTTTTATCCAAATTATCTCAACATTTCAGAATATATGTAATTTTGTCTCCCGAACATTTTTATTCAAAACACTATTATTGATTATCTAATATTTTGACTTTATATGAGTGCCGTCAATAGAAACTCTGCGGATATATCATTACAATATTTAATTAAGGACTTAATTAGGCAAGGCATTTATATTTTGCACCCTAATGATCTACAAAGAAATTGATTTTGTTTATTAATATTCTAATAAAAAAGATTTCTTGCTACATGTTAACTCTCATTAATATCAACCCATTGGATTAGACAAATATTTTGATATGTGTGGGGGTTGATAACAGCGAGATAATTTATATAGCCTAAGCCTATTTTTCTTAATAAGAGGTTGATAACCCCCATTGGGTTACAGAAACAATTTTTACCAGCCTGTCTCGAACTATTGACCTTGTCTGTGAGGGTTTGGGAGCTTAATCACTAAGCTACAGAACCCAATCCCTATATAAAATTAGGGATTTATTTTATAGTGCTATAGCACTATAGTGCTATGGCACTATAGTGCTATAGTTATATATATAATTTTTTTTTTAAAAAAAATTATATTGTATGTAAACCTATAATGGCAAATAACAGAATTACTCTAGGATCGCCAACAAATTTTTGCAGGTCGTAATTTTAATGAGAGTTAACATGTAGCAAGAAATCTTTTTTATTAGAATATTAATAAACAAAATCAATTTCTTTGTAGATCATTAGGGTGCAAAATATAAATGCCTTGCCTAATTAAGTCCTTAATTAAATATTGTAATGATATATCCGCAGAGTTTCTATTGACGGCACTCATATAAAGTCAAAATATTAGATAATCAATAATAGTGTTTTGAATAAAAATGTTCGGGAGACAAAATTACATATATTCTGAAATGTTGAGATAATTTGGATAAAAATTTATTCTTACATCTTTACAACTTACGTTTAGGCGAAAAAGAATTAAAATTTTTTCGTCTAAACGTAAATTATAAAAGTGCATTAATAAAATTTTATTAAAATTATCTCAAAAATTTAGAATATATGTAATTTTGTCTTCAGAACATTCCTAGAGCACTATTGTTTATCTACTTAATATATTTTTGACTTTTATATGTAGCCTCGATTAATTAAAAATTTTTTTTTAAATTTTTAATTATTAAACTTCTATATAATCGCTAATGATATAGAAATATTCCATAAGATCCACACCTTATATTATCACCAGTCCAAAAATTGATTATATAGAGGTTAGACTGTATTCGTAAAAATTCAGAATGTTTTTGCTATTTGGTATTATAGTTAAAAGGATTTATAAAAAAAAAATATCTGTTTCAAAATAATTTTTTATTTTTATCTTATACTAAAAAAATTAATCTTGTGATCAGACATATTCCATATCTCCAACAAATTCGTCTTTAGCCCAAAAAGGTAACTCACTTTCATATTTCCATCCGTCACCTTCATATTTTAAAGCATGTAACCAAATCAATAATTGGTGTAAAAAAGGATCAGAAAATTTTGCTGCTGTGCATTCTTCACAAAGCTTCATGTTAGGCTTAGCAATAACAACTGACTCCTTAGCATGATTATTCTCATTTGGTAACTTTGCGATCTCATTTTTTAAATCATCTCCGGTATTGGTTTGAAAAACTTTACAATCATCAGTTTTTTTTTGAGTATCAGAGCTCATATCACCATTTTCGCAAAAGCCTTCTTTAATAAGCTTATCAATTATTATATCTGTTTGTTCCGCATTAATACCACCTTTCCCAAGTTCAGATCCCCAAGCTTTTGCATTCGCATATAAAGGATCATTGGCAATTGGATGACCTAAGTATTGAAGATGAACTCGAATTTGGTGTGTGCGACCTGTAAGTGGCTTGCCTTTTTCAACAATAAACCATTGTTAATTTACGAAATTATTGAACTCGCAAAATAAAAATTAAAAGTTTTATAATGTACATTTTACAACACTAGTTCGTCCATTATAACCAACTCGCTCAAAAATTGTTGTACACGGTTTTCCGGACACATGAACCACGTTTAGGCCGAGTTTATGTGAAACTATCTTAATAGGTTTATCACATGTTATTTCTCCCCTAGTAAAAAATTTATGTTTGCCAATGACATAATAGATAGGAATACTAAATCATAAAGATTTTTATAACTCACTCTGGAAATTCACCCAACACACGACAAATATATTCTTTTTGAATTTTACGATTTTTCAGTTGCCGTTCAAAATCCTGGGCTTTTTCTTTTTTTGACGATAAAATCATTATTCCTGATGTTAAACGATCTAACCTATTAAGTGCTATTATTTAGAAAAAAATTAGCATTGATAATTTCAATGTTATTTCACCATGAGTATGAGATGTTACAGCCATAGTCCTGACTGATCTTTGACCAGTTGAAACAGTTTTTGGATCAGTCCATGTTTGTATATTGTAAGAATTATCAATTGCCAATGTGGTGCACCACTATCACTACGTTGACCGACAAATCAGGATACACGACCAAGTTTTTCTCTAACAAAAAATTTCTTACAATTTTAAGTTAGAACCCTATCCTAATTTAATCACTATCGATTAGGCCAGTTGAATAGATTGGACCATGGTCCTCTAGGATCAAGACCGGACCATAACATCTCTACGTGGAATTAATGTTATTAATGAGATTACAGTGTAAATTTGGAAATCCATGTTCACTTTGTAATATATGTAAGACTGTATTGTGCCGATATCTAGAAACAAAAAAGGTTTAGTATAATTATAAAGACTACATCATAATTAAACATAATATTGTCAATGTTAATCTATCTCGTACCTTCCTGATGGATGAACCTTTAACCAAGAATTAAGATGAAATAACTAATAATCTTTGTTTAGGCTAAAATAATTCAAGATAAAAAGATTTTTCAACGTACCGGAATACTACTAGGTTTATCAATAACAATATGATCATCTTTGACACATAAAATTTTAATTGGATTAGCAGTAACAGGAGGTTCATGACGATGGAGTCGATGCCCAATTAAATCTTGATTTTTAATAATTGTTTCAGGTGTAACTCTTTGGCCGTTAATAGTTATTAAGCCTTTCTCTATTGCATGTGCCTTCCTCGAAAAAAAAAGAATCAAATAAGCTTTAAACATCAAACTAGAGGAGTCTTTGATAAAACAAGTGCATACATAATATTCTCTGGATCGATCTCGGAATTCTGTGCTAAAAACATCTAGAATCTTGCGACCTAACCAACGTCCTTTCGCAAACGTTCTATGCTCGTAATAATATGGCTTTACTTTACGTAAACCTATCAAAAGAGAAAAAAAAAAAAAAAAAAAAAAAAAGTATTAAATTTTGACTAACCAAATGGTTTAAATTCAAAAATAAGTCCATTAATTAACCACCATTTTCATAATAACAAACAACAATATCTGAAGTATCCTTCTTAATGATCTGTTTACTAATTTGTCTATTAGTATTAGATTCTGCACTATCAATTTGATCACTTAGTTTACGCTTCTTCACATTTGAATTGTCTGTCTCTACATCAATATCTTTTGAATTAGTAACTTCGGAACTATCGATTATATCTGTTTCATGAATTGTACGAACTAATGTTGATTTGTGTGCTCCAGGACTAGTTTCCATGGTTATTATTATAGAAACAAAAAAAGATGCATAATGATCAACAAAATTAGCAATTCAGCAATTTATAGGCAAATGTACAGTACTAAGGATCAACACCAGTTGTATAAACTGATCTAGCGTTATCAACCGCTAAAAAAATTTCACTGTTAGATTAGAATTAGTTTCTGCTATTAAATTAGGTTAGAAAGAGCTTTAGGAATACCAAAATTTGCAAGGAAAACTTTTTATTAGTGCGCAGAAGGTGGTTCCATAGATAAAATGTTGAGTTATGAGCTATTTTTTTGGTTTTGATTATTTTTGCGATTCTTCTGCGCCACACCTGATCTTGAAATCTGATTGGCCGGTGAAATTTTTAGGTTGTGACCAGTGTTTGAAATTTCGGACTTAAGTGTGTTTCACAAAATACCACAGAATTCACATATATATATATGCCTATATCACGTGTTTATCACCGCAGAATAGCACATAATGGGGCAATTATTGGTAGAATTTGAATGAATTTAAATTACGAGCAAGGTCATGAAAACTCTTTCGAAACAAAATCCGGAAAGTTCCAACAAATTTTAGCACAGAATCGCACAGAATCACACATAATTTGTCACTGGCCCTGTTCTCATGAGAACAATAAAATTATAATTGGTGTTCTCAAACTTTTATTTTATGTTCAAAAAATCGATAAAAATATAATCAACTAGATATCTTTAAAATATATAGTATCTAATTTATCGAATTTAATATTATTATATTGTGATCAGTTATCAACTGGCTTAGCATTATAATGCTATATACAGTCTTTATGAGAACACAATTATTATTTGCTGTTCTCAAAAAATTTTTAATAGAATTTAGACTGTGCACAAATCTATAATACTGTTCTCATGCAAACTCTGAGAACACTAATTTCAAACACTGGCTATGACACCAATTTGTGATTAACTATGTCGTTGGCCTGAGTGTTGATATATCCCAATTGTTCAAATTACTAACGCTGGACTATATGTTTATTATAAATAACTATTATTAGCGTCAATATACTGATATAAACGTAAAGAGTAGCAATTGAATTAATGACAATTTATATTTTTAACTTAATGAAAACTCTAATTTAAAAACGTTTATTTACTTTAATACTTGCTAATTTTAAAGACGTTTACGAATTACACTGGCTCATCTGCACAACAAATGCGACAACATAGTCTCGCAAGTTCTTAAGTTCTTAATCGAACAAAACAAAAATACCAACTAGATATAAACTTAACTAACTTTAAACAAAACTTTTTACAGAAATTTATATATAAATTACAACCCACACCTCTTGAAATTATTACTGATGAAGATATCCAAAAGAAAATCTGAAAATTAAGATATATTGAACTTCAAACAGGCCTATACAAACCTTCAATCTACAACAATAATCCCAAACAAACACCAGCCTACACATTCAATATACTACAGTGTGTATAAATATAACCTCTAGCTAACAACTTTATAACAGCAAATACTTCACTTACAATTCCTTACATAGACTAATGAAGTTATTTGATCTATCTTATCAAAAGCTTAGGTCAAAAGTAAAGTAGCTTTAACCTCTAATTCCCCATAGATTAGAAAACATAACATATTGTAATAATATTTGTAATATTCTATGAATTCTAATAAAAGAACAGAAGCACAGCCTTACTTTCGTTTTTTTTTAAAAAAAATTTAATTTTTAATATTAATTTTGTAATTAAGCTATTTGCTTGTGATAAATTATATTGCTAATTTTTTATTGCTTTTGTATTTATTGCCATGCTTGCAAAATATTCACTATACAATAACAAAATAGAATTTGAAAATAATTAAATGGTAGATCGCAATTGACGGGTATAAATTTCATAGTAAAAATTGGCGAAGAATTATTATTGCTTTCATATAATTGGAATGCCGAAAGTTTCTGGCAATATATAAAAAAATCAAATAGTCATGAATGTGCAAATGCCAATAACTCGCGATCTACTAGACTAATTTTAATGATTCTATCACTATTAAAACCGGAATAGCTTGTTCTATAATATTTGTTAGAAACTCAAGAAAGGTTTACTTGGCATAAAAAAAACTTTTCATTGTAAGCCAGCTGCATTCTACCCCTATAGATAAACCATTTAACTTCTGACAATTTCTACTATTAAATTTGCTATTTTTTATAAAAACGTTTGTTATGCGGTTGGTTTTTTTTTATTAATAAAGTAAAAAACTTTAAAAAAATTATATTGTCGTTATGATTGTGTTATGACAGTCTTAAGTTACGTGATTATGGGAACACATCGATAATATTTCGATTTGCGCTCCGATTTGTCAAATTTTCGTTGCTGCATTCTAATTGGTCAAAGCTAAATCGATGAATTTTTGATATGCCTAGCACAAAATTACAAAATCCTATTTTTTTTTGATACATCTTGATCAATTACTTCGATTAGAGGACCTTTCGCATTTTTTAAAGAATCATTTGTAACAACTCCAAAAAAATTGTTATCAACAATATATTTGAGACTTTGCAAAATTGCGTTTTTTTCTTGTATTTTTTCTCTATATAGTAACTAAATATAACATGCAAGTAACGTTAAAAATCATTAATAAGAATCATATATAAAAGACAAACACCACTTACCATTTCACGAAGATTCCTGTGGCGAATCCTTTGATGATCTGGTGGACGTTGAAGTGATGGGCAAATCTTAAATATGAAAAATGGTTAAAATATGTAGAAGACGACTAAAGTCATCATAAATAAATACCATTGTTCCCTTATGTCGATTGCCACATTTCTTCCCCCTGGGACAGTGACCAGGTCGATATTTAATACAGATATTGGTATAAAACCTTTCGATAATATTTTTAGAAGTATCTTTCTTATTTCTAGAAGTAAGCTTATGAGCCGGAATTAAGTCAGGTATATTATTGTTCTCAAGAGTTATTCCAGCAGCTTCAGCCGCAATTACCAAATCCGTGACACCACACGGGCCACCGAATTCGTTTATTTCATGCCTATTGATTTTTCTTTTTGAGTAATCATCCTCTTGCTTAAGTTTACGTTTTGATCCACTTTTATCAACTTTTATTACAAGCCCTCGTGCAAGCCTCTCAGCCTCTGCTTGTTGCTATTGCATTTGAAATATTATGAAGTAAATTCTATAAATACTATAAATATTAAGGATAAATAGGATTTCCTTTTACCTTTCGTGCAATATTAGCGTCGGTTGGATAATTTCTCTTTCTATCTTCAATCCATTTAGCGATTGCTTCGGGAGAATCAAGTTTGAAATATATTATTGGTTTCAAATGTCTACATAAAGCCGCCAATCGTTAATTAAGTATTAAATGAGCTTTTACGTTCAGTTGCTAATGAAACTTGAATAATTACGATTCATCGTCATGCAGTCCAATTCCGTGTTGTCCCAATATTTTTGAGTTTTTTTGCTCCAATTTTGGCGTATCCCCACGATCACGACCATAGCTATGTATTCGCGATGGCCGTGGAGGTGGCCGTTGTAATTGCAATGGTCGCTGTGGTGGCGGCGGTGGTGGTAGACTATAAGTAGGCGGAAGAATTCCTCGTTCTGAAGACATCCAAAAGTTTTCTTGATTTAACTTACAATTGGGACCCTATTTTTTTTTCTTAGATAATCTCACTTCACATGTTATACCCAAAAAGTCTCCGGTTCGCATGGACTCCTACCAATTCGGGGGGGTCCGCTAAAGCCTTTTACCCACGTGACTTTTTCTTAGATTTAGATTTTTGACTGTCCAAAGGCTTTTTTGGCACTGTCCAACGTCCAAGTGTCCAAGTGTTCACAAGTGTCCAAAGCATGTCTAAGCTTTAATAATTAATAAATTTGTTTAAAAAATATATGATTATATATTTTTTTA
>CAJVPZ010001550.1:0-14221 GCA_910592135.1 Racocetra fulgida | reverse complement strand
TGTCAAAATTTATATGAATCTAATAAAAACTCAATTTTCAAAAAAATGTAAAAATGGGCTGTTTCTATTGTCCGCACTCCATATATTCTCAAATTTGTTATTCATATTCTCCTGTAGGTCAAATTTTTTTCAACTTTGAATGAAAATATTTTGACAACCATCAAGCCAAATTTGATGAAATTTTTTTTATTTGAATTCTACAGCTTTGTAGAATTTAAATAAAAAAAATTCATTAAATTTAGCTTTATAGTTGTTGAGATATTATCACTTAAAGTGAAAAAAAAACTCAAAATATCTATCAAAATAAGAGTTGTACCAAATTTTCTTTAACTTTGAGTGAAGATATCTTGACAACCATCAAGCCAAATTTGATGAATTTTTTTTATTTTAATTTTACAAAGCTGTAGAATTCAAATAAAAAAGATTCATCGAATCTGTCTTGGTGGTTGATGAGATATCTTTGCTCAAAGATGTAAAAAAACTCCAAACGTATATCAAAATAAAAAAGCTATACCAAAGTTTTCTTTAATTTTGAGTAAAAATATCTCGACAACTATCAAGCCAAATTCAATGAATTTTTTTTATTTTAATTCTACAAAGCTACAGAATTCAAATAAAAAAAAATTATTAAATTTGGCTTGGTGGTTGTTAAAATATCTTCATTTAAAGTTAAAGAAAATTTTAGCACAGCTTTTATTTTGATAGATGTTTTAAGATTTTTTAAAACTTAGAGTGAAGATATTTTGCCAATCACCAAGCCAAATTTGATGTTTTTTTATTTGAATTCTACAGCTTTGTAGAATTAAAATCAAAAAAATTAGCTTGGTGGTTTTCTAGATATCATGCTCAAAGTTAAAGAAAAATTTAGCACAGCTTTTATTTTGATTGACATTTTGAGTTTTTTTTCAACTTTGAGTGATGATATCTCAACAACTATAAAGTCAAATTCAATAAATTTTTTTATTTGAATTCAACAAAGCTGTAAAATTTAAATAAAAAATTCATCAAATTTAGCTTGATGGTTGTCAAGATATCTTTACTAAAAGTTAAAGAAAAATTTGATCTACAGGAGGTATAAATAACAAAATTAGGAAGTATAAATATTAGCTATCTAAATTAATTCTCCTTTTTATAGTAATAATCTAATTCTACTCTACTATCTAATTTAGCTTTAATTTTTACTCTATTATAGATAAATTCTATTTATTTATATTTAAGCTTCTTTCTTTTTTTCAATTCATTTTATCTTTACTAATAGAGAATTTGGCTTTGAAGAGTCTTTTCTTATTTTTCTTTTTATATTTTTTTTTAATTTCATGGCTTTGTATTTTTTCTTTTTTTCTAAAAAGTTTATTCTATAGATTTTTTTCAAAAGCTTTTCTTATAAGTCTTTTCTTTTTAATTTTCTTAATATTACTCTTGGTTCTTCTATTTCTGAATCTTGATTAATTTGTTTGAATCTTCTTTTTTTCTTTTATCAAAACTAAATATTTTCTTTCTTTTTCTTTTTTTGTAGCCTAGTTTTTTCTAAGAAACTTCTCTTAAATTAAAATATACTTCTTATAGTTTTTAAAATGATCTGTGAGTCAACTAAACAAAACTTATAGTAAAACATGACTTAGATTACTATATAAGTTATATATACTTTAAGTGTTATGATCGTCTAAAGAAAACTTTTTTTCTTATTAAGCTAATCGATTTTTTGTATTAAGAGAAAGTTGTAAAGCTCATTAAGATGTATATCTGAGTCATGTTTTACTATAAGTTTTGTTCAGTTGACTCACAGATCATCAATTAAATATTTTTATTAAAATTCTTTTTATTATTTTGAGTATGATATCTTTTTTTTTTCTAGTTTTTGACTTCTACTGTTTTTTTTGCTATTATATCTTGTACAAGATTTTTTTGATCATACTAATACTATAATGTACTGACCAAAGTACCTAGAGTACAATACAATCTACTTATCAAAAAACTTACAAAAGACCCAGATACATTATATTATAGCAGATCTGTGTTGCAAGAAAAAACTTTTAAGCATATAGGAACCGTTCAACTAAAAGGGGGCTTATAGCTTTTTTTCATTTTAAGAAAATCACGTTTCAAATTTGTTATAACAATAACAATGACAATCTATTATTAATATAACCTGTTAGATCAACATAAATTAGCCAATTATATGAATGTTTTTCTATAACTCTGCAGCAAGGATCGACAACTAGATTTATAAATTCTAATTTTAGATCCTATATAATTGTATATGAACATTTAGAAAAGTGGACATCGGCAAAAATTTTATTATGTAAATTAATATTTTAAATATCAAATTATATAGAAGAATATCTGCTTTATATGATAGTTTAGCTAACTTATTTTTGCAAAAAATGCCATAAGCCCCCTTTTAGTTGACCGGTCCCCATATGCTATTATCAAAAGCTAAAAAATTTTTCTAGAAAATGCTCTAGAATTTAATACAACAAATATAGAGTTTAAATCAACTTGTAAAGATATTTGTATTAAAACTTTGATACACTAAAATATGACAACTCTAAAGAAAATTAAGGGTGTATTTTCAAAGCCAGTAGAGGAAAGACAAGAAATATATGAATCACAGACAAGGTTCACTATTCAAACAGATAGATGTGTAGCAAATTATCTGGGAGTAGAGAATCCAGAATATATATTATTTATTCATATAGCATTAGAGAACTACAAAACAGCATTTCAAAAGTTTTTAAAAGGCAACAAATTAAACTCAGAAGATCAAAAACTAATAGGAATAAATCCAAAAACTAATATAATTGAGTTTAAAAATTTAATTATGAAAAGGCTACAAGAAGAAAAAACCAAGAATTCAACAACTATTGTCAAAACTGGAAAAACAATTTCATCTTTTATACAAGTTAAAATGGAAATTGAAGAACCTACTATGCAATTAGTTCTCAACAAGCTAATACAAAAAAAGAAAACATACAGATTTCAATAAAAATAGAGAAAAAAATAAAGAAAATCCTAAGCTTAAATGTTAGGATAGTAATTCAGACAAAATTACAAAAGCAATATTGAATAAATCAGAGAAAGAAATTTTCAAAAGCTCTGATGATGAAAGGTAGAAGATAAAATAATTTTACTATATACAGAATATAAATCATATGATCAAGGAATAGAAGAAACCAAAAACCTTGTATTATTAAGATATGGTAAAAGGACAGTTGTAGTCTCTTCTAAAAAAGAAAAGAAGAAAGAAGATAATATCACTCATAAAGATATATATAGGTCCAGGTGGGCTTTTAAAGATATCAATAACTCAATCTGGGCTCCAAAAAACAGATTAAAGGAGAATCTATAGAGAAAAGAAGTGCCTCAAAGCTCGGTTAAAATAAAAGAAACCAAAAATTCGAAACCTGAATGTAAATTAACCTTATGAGACTTACCAAAAGATATTTGGTCTAACAGAGTAAAGAGATGCCTTAGTTTCTATAGCAAAGCAAAAATTCTAGAATGAAAAAAGAATCAACAAAAAGTAAAAAAGACTAAAGCAATCTATTTACAAGTTATATACTGAAATCAAAAAAGATTTAAAGCATTGCAAGAAAGTTAGATAGTTCATTTTGGGGAAGAAAGTATGTGCAGAATAACTCTAGGTTATTTCTATAAAGCTGAACTTATTAATAGAAAGAAGCATGCAGCAAGATTACAAAATCTACTATATAATACTCTCAAGTCCTTTTTACTTAGACAACTCAAACCAAGTAAAGCCAAGGTAGTATATATCCAAGTAATAGCAATGGAAATAGAAGAAGTATTGTACTTGTATACTTTAATAGTGAAGAAGATTGTCTAAAAGCACAGGAAAGACAAATATACTACTACAACAAGAAGCTTACTTGGATGGACCATAAAGAAGAAAAAGAAAAAAAACCAACCTATACAAAAGTTGTAGCAGAAAATGTAAAAGAGAAATCCTATAATGAAGAAACTTTACGCAAAGAAAAGGTAGAACAAAGAAAAGACAAAAGAAAACAGACTCTAACTGAAGTAGAAAGAAAAGAAAAAAATTCTCAACAAACTTGATCAACTAAGCAAACAGCAGGCTATGCCTACTGATCGCTCCTAAAAGTTGCCTTAGTTGATTTAAAGAAAATAATGGTAGAGATAACACCCTTTCTATTACTGAACAATATAACAAGTTCAAGCTTTATTCAAGATACCTCAGGAAGCCATCAGATGATTAATAAAGGAAAGGGCAAAGCTAAATATAATCAAATAGAAGATGATAAAGACATTTCTAAAGAACCAAAAATAATCTTCAGAAACAAAATAGTCAAGTAAAATTGGGGATTGCTTGCCATAATATAAATAGACTGTAAAATAATAGACAAAAACTAGAAGCACTATATAAATGAATAGCAGATAATAATATAGATATTTTAGAGATATCAGAAATAAATATCTCTAGCAAAGAAGGTGTTTTTGCAACATTGAAGTTTAAAAATTTTAGAAGCTTCTGATCAAATGCAAACCCAAATAAGAAAAAAAGCTTAAGAGTGGGTCTACTTATAAGCAATCAATGAGAAAAACACTTAGAGCAAATTGAAAGAAGAAACAAATACCTAATAATAGCTAGCTTTATATTTAAGCAGCTTGAGGTAATTGTAATAATGGTTTATTTGCCTCCAAATAATAAGGAAAAAAGAAGAGTGATCCAAAAAAAGATCTTAGAAAGATATATTAATCGATCTAAAAAAGCTCAAATAATAGTTATGGGTAATTTTAATTGTATTTTGGATCCTTATTGAGACAAATTGCATAGCAAAGAATATGAGCTATTTAAGATTAATCTATTTATCAAATAGTTGCAGAAGCAAGATTTTGAAGACTTTTTTAGACTAATAAACCTAAGATGCAAGAAGTTCTCCTAGACAAATAGAGAACAGAGCACAAGAATCGACCAGATTTGAATAACAGATGATCTAATTAGCAAACTATATGAAGCGGATATTCAAAATATGGACATCTTTACTGGTAGTAACTATAGAGCGATACTTGCAATAATAGAACTAGGATATTTAATATCTTCAGTTAGCTATGCAGAACTTAAAAGAAAAAATTTCACTAGATCTGTTTTTCTATACAATGAAGCAATGAAAGAAACTGAGATAATTATAGAGTGGAAGTAGAAAGAATCCTTAAGAACAAGCGAAATCTAATACAAAACTTTTGAATTTTAATTATTCCTCAAAAGAAAAAACTCAGATTTTGCTAGATAAAGTATAGGATTTAATTAGCAAAAGTATACTAGCAGCAGCCCAAAAAGCGTTTCCTAAAAAAAAAATCTCAAATATACTAGCAACTAAATTAAAATGAGAAAAAATGTCCAGGATATCACAACTTATAGTCTATTTGGGAGATGGATAAGCTTGAGTAAAAAAACCTCAAACTACAGTATATAACCAAGAATATTCAAGAGTTTAATGAACTGATTAAATATATCAATTCCTATTGTAGAACTTATATAGAGAAAATTCATAACTGTTGAACACAAGAAGTAATCGATGACCTAAAGGATTAGTAAAAATTCTCAACAAAAGAAAAATAGAAGAACTTGAGAGGATTAGAAAGAATGAAATAAATAGAAATATTGAACGAAGATACCAAATAATAGATAAACAACAAGGAAAGATGTTAATAAGCTTGCTCGATAAGCCAATTAGAAAAATCAATATAGACAGACTACTTGAAGAAAATGACCTTATAAGAAGGCTGATTACCAATTCAAAAGAAGTATTGGAGAGTACAAGTAAACATTTCCAAAATCAATTCAGAGCAAGAAACTTCCAAGAAGAGTTAATAGACGAAGAATAAGCTAAAGAATATAGTTCTATAAAAGAAATACAAGAGATCTGATACTATGGTTTAAATGAAAACATTACAGAAATAGAATGGTCTGAGATGCTAGCAGACTTGAAAAAGAACACAGCATCAGGTATCTCAGATATAATATATATACTAATTAAAGCAGCAAGTGAATAAGCACAAGAGGTTTTCAGAGATATTGCAAGCATAAAGTAGATATATCTAATTTGGCGCAGTGCCTAATTTAGTGCACTAATGATATTTCACGAACTGTCGATCAGAATCACATGATTTTGGTACCATTCGATTCGTCTCATCAAGATGAATCAAATGGTATCAAAATCATGTGTTTCTAACTGATAGTTCATGAGATATTATCATTTAACTAAAATAATCTGTGCATATATAATTTTTGAAAATTAATATAAAATTATGAATAACTTTTGATAGATTGGTCCGTTTTTAATGATTTTACCACCAAAATAACCACCTTGAAGAGACAATTTCAATGAGCCCAAAATTGCTAAAATCTGATCATGGGATCACAAGATCGTTAAGATTTTTGTATTACTTTTAATAAAAATTGATTAGTTTACTAATCTAATTTTCATCAAAAATAATATAAAAATCTTAACGATTTCATGATCCTGTGATTGGATTTTAGCAATTTTGAGCTCATTAAAATCGTCTTTTCAAGGTGGTTCTTTTGGTGGTAAATCATTAAAAATGGACCGATCTATCAAAAGTTATTTACGATTTTGTGTTAATTTCAAGATTTGTTTTACACTGATTATTTTGTTTAAATAATGATATCTCATGAACTATCAGTCAGAAGCGTGTGATTTTAATACCATTCGATTTGTCTCGATAAGATGAATCGAATGGTACCACAACTATGTGATTCTGATCAATAGTTCACGAGATATCATTAGATATTGTTAGTGCGCCAAATTAGGCACATCATCAAATTAGGAATATGTTTTTTAGATAAACTTTAATAAGTAATATCTCGTGATCTAGTGATCAGAATTAGATGATTTTGGTACTATTCGATTCGTCTTGATGAGACGAATCGAATGGTACAAAAATTATTCGATTCTGATCGATATATCACATGATATTCAACATAAAACTTAGCTGCACCAAATTAGGCATATCTACCTTATATATAAAAACTGGAATGGTTCTAAAAAAATGAAAATTGTCTTAGATATACACAATTTCAAAAGAAGATTAGTACTACAATTTAAATAATGTCAGACCAATTGCATTATTAGAAACATTCCGCAAGTGCATAACTAAAGTGCTTACCAAAAGACTTGCTAGAGTTTTTCTAGAGAAGAATATACTAAAAGGCAGTATTGTTACAAAACAGTTGTAGACAGTGAGTTTGGACACTTTAGACAATTTTGGACAATTAAATAAATTAAAATTACTCAAAATTTTATTAAGATAATCTATATTACTTTCTAAGTATAATATGTTCAGCACCTAAAAAAATATATAGTTACCGTAAAATCTCGAAATAACAGGCATCTGCACGCTATTTTGACTATCTGTGTGCTATTTCGAGTACGCTTATAGGCGTTATTTCGAATGTATAGGCTGATTTCTGAATATGATGTTAAATAGCCCACAAAGAACTTGTTCGGACTGAGTCTGGGGCTGAATTTTTTAGGGAAACTAGTCCAAATAAGTTAGACCCAGGCTTTTTAAGAACTGGAGCTAGGTCAGACCGAACAGACTTTTTAAGAACCGAAGCTAGGCTGGACTGAACGGACTTTTTAGCATCCCCATTTTTGAACCTGGATTTTTTCTAAATAAATAATAGTGGGTGCGCTTTAGTTTGAGATGCGCATGGGCGTAATTTTAGAATCAACATATACTATGTTTAGGGGGCGCGATTTTCGAAATAACGCCCATGCCCACTATTTCGAGATTTTACGGTATATATATTTTAAATAAATTTATTAATTATTAAAGCTTAAGTATACTCTGGATACTTTTGGACACTTGGATATTTGGATGTTAGACAGTACCAAAAAAGCCTTTGAACAGTCAAAATGTACATCCTTGCTAAAAAGTATAAATTTTACCAGTCTTTCAGGTAATTCTACAAAAAAGCAGTACACATTTTAAATACAATTATAAAGAATGCAAAAGATAATAGCAGAGAATTGTAGATAGTATTTCAAGATATGAAAAAAGCTTTCGATTCAGTATCATTAAAAGCTTTACGAAAGCAATAGAAAGAATCAAGCTGTCTAGAATAACAATTAGACTTATAGTTAACCTTTTTTAAAATAGACAATCTAGAATTATCACGGGTCTAGGTCTAACAAACTTCTTTAAAATACAAGAAGGAATAGAATAAAGTGAAGTAATTTCACTATTAGTGTAAAGAATCTTTTATGACCCACTTCTAGAAAGAATTCAAAAGGATGCTGAGTTGGAATATACAATAACTTATAGAATGCCAGTAGATCTAAATTCAAATTCTGTAATTAACAACACTTAAAGACAAGCAGTAATAGCTTTTGCAGATGATATGATGTAGATAGTGGAGAACAGAAAACAAATGGAAAAAACACTTTCAATTGCAGAAGAATTCTTCAGAATAAACGACATTCAAATTAATAAAAAAAAGACTAAGCTAATCATAATGAATTCAAAAGACACCAAAGAAGGAAAAAAGATTTTCTTTAGAAAAGAGTAGATATATGAAGAAAGAGAAAACAAGATAATAAGATTTCTTGGAATTTGGTTGAATAACAAGATGAAAGAGAAAGCAGTTAAAGCCAAGGCAAAAGAAATTGTATGATCAATATCTAAAGGCCTTATCACTAAAAAGATGACAATTAGTCAAGTGTTCTACATAAACAATATATGTATAATTCTTAAATTATGTTACATGTTGCAGATTAAAAGATGTTTAAGATAATAATCAATAATATACATATACCACTGCTACAAATAGCAAAAAACAAAATGGAAATTGCATATACAACAAGAATAAGCATAATATATCATAGAAGTTTAGATAATTGCTTTTCTTTGTAGAACCAGCTGCTACTTAAGCAGATCACAGGCCTTTATAATCGTCTCAACTCAACTGGTCCAGAGGAGATATTAACAAAAATAAGAATTGAAAAAGAACTTCTCCTTGTTGGTGTTTCAGAAAATAACTGATATAAAGAGACCTTAGAAATATACTCAAAAATTTAGAAAAACAATTTAGTATGTCTAACAATGTTAAGAGTAAAGGACCTTAAACCTTGTTTTTAACTTTAGCAGTATCAACCTTTCAGAATTCAGCCAGAATCGAAAACTTTGTGCCATACTAAGAAAATGATTTACAGCTCCAGTAGTATATTGTTTTAAGAGTCTTAACTTGGTACTTATTGACCAACTATTAAATCTAAGAGAAGAATGAATGATAACTTAACAACAACTCAAGTTTCTTAAAAAGGGAACAAGCAGAGGCAGAATAGCTAAATGATTTAAACAAATCGAAGAATTAATACTAGAAGACCCTCAAGATAGGCTGGTTAGATCACAATACAGAACAAAAGGTAATAACAGATGTTTCTTAAAAACTCAACTGGCTAAACTTTCAGCAGATAATCAGATCAAAAAGTAGATAATCATAAAATTACCAAAGAATGAAGAGAACCTGAAACTAGTAATTGCACAAGTAATCTCAAAAACACAATAGAAAATTCTAGTAGAACATTGGAGCTTAAATGATTTTTACAATATGGGAAACTTTATATTAGAAAAATGCATAGGGTGTGAATTAAACTAACAAGAAGCAATTGAAACTTGTGAAAAGTGGTATCACAGAAGTGAAATCTAAGGGTTCCTATCTGCCTTTATTAAAAGAAGAGGAAACAAATAGAGATTGAAGATTCTCTTAAGCTCAATTGAAATACAGTATAGAAGTAAAAAAGTAAGGGTAACCAAAGGGAAATTATGATATATAAAAATTGCCAGTTATGATCTAGATACAGAGATGATCCGAAAACAAGATACTATATATCACCCAAACTTAAAGAGAATTTAATTGAGTGAAATCAGAACAATCAGTCACTACCATATAGAGATCTAACTTTTTATAATGATGGATCATTGCAACAAATAAGAAATAATACAGAAGGTCTAGATCATATGGGTATAGGAATTGTACAAGTAGATCATAACAAACAAACAATAATTAAAGAAGGTCTCGTCAGAACAGAAAATTGGCTCTCATCAACCAAACCAGAATTGATGGCAATCTGGTTAACAATTTTTGTAACACCTAGCAAAAAGAAAGTTAAGATATATACAGATAGTGCAATAGCAATTACAAGTATAGAGAAAGGAAAGAGTATTCTTTTAAGCAAATAATGGCTAAGACAGAAGAATTATGATTTAGTATGTAATATTATAGAGTTAGTTAAAGTAAAAGAAATTCAATTAGATTTAGTCAAAGTTAAAAGTTATAGCAATATTAGATGGAATAACAAAGCAGATAGCCTAGCAAAACAAGGTGCTATGATAACAAATATAGATAGAATTATCTTTAACCCTCCATTAAAGTCAAATGCTTCACTATACTGAGATGGAACACTTATTGAGCATCTAGTAAGCCAAGTAATCATGATACTTCTAGACCTCAAGATAGCTGCGGACTAGAAAAAATTGAAAGAAATACAGAAAATAGAATCAGAAGAGAATCTCAGACAAATGAGTGAACCTATTTTTGGAAGCGAATTAAAAGAAATAGCAGAGTTAGATGTACAATATTAAAGAAAAACAAATACCTTGAAGCTTTAATTAAATGTGCTAATGAAAAATTACCAGTGCTTCAGACACTAGCACAAAGGCGCCCAGATCTATATTAAGATTCTAATTACATAATATGTAATAAAAAAGTTGAAGAAGATCAAAATCATTTAGCAAGCTGCAAAGAACAAAAGAATAGCTGAAAAATTGCAGAAAAACTAGCAGCAAATATAGCATAGACAGCCCTTCTAGAGGAAACCTAAATAAGAACAAATAAAAATCTACTTGAAGAAACTCTCTAGGGAGAGTCAAGCAAAGAATCTTTAGAAATAAAAACAAAAACGATTAAAGGTCTGATCCAAGAAGACAATGCAGAAAAAATATAAAAAACTCTATAATCAAGAAAAGATGCCAAGACTTACATCAAACTTGCTATAAATACGGTTTAGAACTGCTTTTACAAAAATATATAGACAAGAAGATGAGAAATAATACAAAGATAGAAATTAGTAAAGGTATCACAACTAAAGAAAAACATAATAACAGACTAACAAAAGGAAAAAAGAAGCCAGTTCAAGTACAACTGAAACAAAAATACAAAAAAGAGGTTTAAAGATTGGAACTAATGTGAAGAAACTAGAAAAAATATTAGATTAAAAAAAGAAAAAAAGGAGGATATAAAAAGAATAGAAAATAGATAGTCTAATAGTTTTAGAAAATTAATACAAAATAGTTGCAAACCCTTTTGGTATAGTTTGTACAGCTAACCTGATATTAGCCTTCTGATTATGAATCAAATTTCAAATCAGTGCAGCAGACCACTTCTGGGCACCTATAAGCAGTGATGTACATTTTGACTGTCCAAAGGTTTTTTAATACTGTCCAACATCCAAGTATCTAAGTATCCATAAGTGTCTAGAGCATGTCTAAGCTTTAATAATTAATAAATTTGATTAAAAAATATATAATTATATATTTTTTTAGATATTGAATATATTTTACTTAAAAAATAATATAGGTTATCTTAATAAAATTTTGAGTAATTTTAATTTATTTAATTGTCTAAAATTGTCCAAAGTGTCTAAACTTACTGTCCACAACTGTCCCATAATAACACTGCCTATAAGGTAACCAGGAGATATTAGGCCTAGATATTAAGCTTAACATTATATAATCTATTTATATAATAATCTTAATAAAGGATCACCAGCAAGGTTGCCAAAGATTAAAAAAAAATAAAATAAAATAAAAAAAAATAAAAAAAAATAAAAAAAAATATCTAATATAAAAATTCATCTATTCGTAATATTGCAAAGATAAAAAAAATATTATTAATTAAAGTTAAATTTTTTATAAAGATCTGTTATTATAGCAACTCTACATATAGCAGCCAATTAAATTTAAGATTAATATTTTTTATTTTTTATGTTTTGTCATAAAATTTAGAAATTTTAGAAAATTTTAATTAACTAATAGTAAGCAATATATAGATTAATTATATACTTAATTTTAATTAGCTAAGTATATAGGTTGCTATAGTAACTTGTTGCTATAGCAACCTGTTATAGTATTATAAAATAACACCTTTAATAAAATTATTATAAAAAAAATTTTTTAGATCTTGTATTTTTTTGTAATTTGTTGTACTAAATTTAGTATATTTTTTAATAAACAATCTACAAGAAACCTGGACAAAAATTTTTTTAAATTTTATTATAAGTGTGAATATGTATTGTCTTTATCTAAAACTTTTTTTTATTAAATAAATTACTTTTGGGCTTGTAACAAAAGTTGTAGAGCTCATTAAGATGCATCTAATAGTAAAAAATTTCTTTTTCATATATAAAATTTATTTAAAAAATCAATTTTTTTAAAGAAATTTTATATATAAAAAAGAAGTTTTCTCAAGAACTACCAGGCCAATTTTAATGTTTTTCACTATTAAATACATTTTAATAAGCTCAACAACTTTTTTTATAAACTCAAAAGTGATTTACTTAATAAAAAAAAGTTTTAAATAGGGGTATTGCATATTCATACTTATAGTAAAATTTATATATAAAAAAAAACTTTTTGGCCAGATATCTCGCAAATTGCTTATTAAAATTAATTATAACTATAGTAAAATTTATTAATTTTAGTACAATATATTAGATTTAGTATAAGTAAATCCTATCTAATAATAAAAATATATATATTTCTATTGTTATTGCTAATTTTTAAAATTTTCTTTAGTATCTTTAAAAATAAAAAAAAATTTTATTAGTTTTAAGAATAGTTCATTAGTTTTCTATATATTTTATTATATTATTTATAAGTATTAACAAATTTGATATGTGATTTGAAGTATAATTTTTATTTATATCTAATTAGTATATAATTTTTTGCAAATTAATAAAGGACTAATTATACAAATTTGCTAATATAATATAGTATTATATTAATATTGTTAAAATAGCTTTTAATAAAAGTTAGTAGAATACTTAATTTTATTTAAACTCTAATATTTATATAAAAGTTAAGCATCTAAAAAATAATTTAACAAAATTTTAGACAGCTTTAATTATAAAAATTTAACTGTATTTTATTTAATATATAAACTTATATAACAATACTTTTAATATAAAATAAATAAGGATGTGGTAAGGGTAGTGTCATTTATTATCTAATTTTTTTTTATCAGAAGCTTACTCCCTCTTCCCTCTCTTATTATATATTTTGATTAGGTTTTTATATATAATTTTAAATTTTTTACACTTTCTCCTCCTAAAAAATCAACTAATTTTTGTTATATCTCTAAAGGTATAGCGACTTAGTGTAGTTAGTAAGTTGTCACACCCCAAGTAGCAGAACAAGAGTTTGAATCTTACTAGTGATGAAATTCAAATTTATAAAAATGAATTTGGAAAACTGTATCCTATTTGGATTAGTACTTATAATAGGATTGCATCAATACTGTTATACTGAGAGGTAGTGAAAATACTATATAGTATATGAGTTGCATAACAGTGAAGCTGCTAGATAAAACCAGCAGATTAGGATATGAAAGCCTGCTTGGCAAAACCTGAACAGAGAGGTAGCACAGATCTTTAATAGTATTATCTAATAATCTGAAAAGAGAGAACTAAATAGTAAGAAAAAGGGAAACTGAACAGAACTGAAGTGTTTGGCAAAGCACTTCACCAACCAGGCCGTTAGACAAGTAACTGAAGGAAAAGAATCTAATTATGGGTACCAGAGCAGATCACAGCTCTTTCAGACTATCTGGATTAGAAGTTTGAAGAACCAGAAGTAGGGTTTAGTTTGGGAAACCAGAAATATGAGTTGTTAAGTATATATCAAGATTTGAACGAACTTTGCAAAGGCATAGAGTAGGTAACAGTAGTGGTCTCAGCTCGCAAGTACTTTTTATCGAACTCAGCATAAGTTATCAAAAACCTAGATAATATATATGTAGGATATGCACTCGAGGGGAGACAGTTATCGGTTACACAAATTGCAGATCATTCACGAAAATCTCTGAGAAGTGGATAGCCAATCAAAAATCGTAAATTTTAAAATTAAAAAATTAAAAAAAAAATACGAAAAAAATTGAAAA
>CAJVPZ010001549.1:0-14223 GCA_910592135.1 Racocetra fulgida | reverse complement strand
AAAAAATAGAAATAAAATTACGAGAAACCGAACTTGAAACGCATAGAACAAACACGCAATTAAGTGATCTCCAATGTAAGCTTGGTAATGCTATGAATGATAATGAAATGCTACAAAGGAAAGCAGCAGAACTTAAGAAATTGGTTGAAAAACAAGAAAACCAAGATAATCAAGTAATGGAAGAAGAAAAGGAGCTAATTGACAAAGACAAAGAAATAGAAATAAGAGAACTAAGAAAGAAATTGGCCGATGAACGTGAGGAAAGAAATAAAACAGGAACAAGATTTAAACTATTAGAACAATTAATTTCAAAGGCAGAAGAACAAAAAGAACAACTTTTACAAGAGCATAAAATTGAAATACAAAAACTTCAACAACAACATGAAGAAGAAATTAATAATCTTTCAGCAATGATACAAACGCGTATAGAATCATTGGAAAAGAAACAACGCGCACGAATAAGTGATCGTGGAGAAGCAAAGAAAATAGCAGCTTTAGAGAAAAAGATAATAGAATTGGATAAGTTACTTCAAACATCAGAAGCTGAACGTGAAAAATTACAAAATGAAAAGAATGAATTGGATAATAAATTCCAAGAAGTAAGTGGTTTTCTTTATGGCTAATTGTTTATGTACCTAATCGCGTTTTTCATTCTTGTTAATTATTTATTTAATCGCGTTTTTCTTTTTAGATATTATCAACAAACGTGAAATTAGTAATGCAAATAGCTAATAATAATCAATAAGTAATATTGATATATATCATATATATTATATATATTATATAAATAAGCTAGTCATGCTGTAATTGTTGTATTTAGTAATGACAAAAAAAAAAACCAAAAAAATCATTATATGTAGAAATATAGAATATTTAATAATAGTTATTTAATTAATTGTATTATTCTCACTGTACAATGATTTTGCATAAATCGCATTTTTTTTTTTTTTAAATAAACGATTCGGTGGGTTATTCAGCGATTGTTATCTGAAAATTTGTTACAAAATACGTACTGTACATACGATTCATATTTAATCTGATTGGCCAAAATTATAGATGTCACCTTATCATTGACATCAAAATTACGAACTCGGGCTTATTTTAATAAATGAGCATTTTTACAGTTTATGCAATTTGGATCCATGGATTGTACCAGGACCCGGATAATTCTAAAAAGAAAAGGCTAATATTATTAAACCGGACATTTTTTTTGCCCAAAAATGTCCGGATTATAGATGCTGGTGAAACTGGTGACTATCTAAAATCTGATTGGTTGTTATATTAAATTTCACCAGTTTCACCAGTTTCACCAAGAGCTTCACCAGTTTCCAGCATCAATAGTCCGGATTAATAATATTGGCTTTTTATTTTATTTTTTTTTAGAATGCCGAGCTTGGATCTATCGAGTAAAATATGGACTGGATCTGGACTTCGAAATATCCAACCCAGACCGGCCCCAAGTGGCCCCAAGCAGGGCTAAAACGACACATAGTAAATGTCAGCCATTTACTGCGCCATTGCTTATTGTTTAAAGTATCTTTCTTGATACTGCATCAAAATTATAATATAATGTGAATCAAGAATGACACTTATTGAATGGCAGGCATTTACTATGTGTCGTTTTAGCCCTGGCCCCAAGCGCTAGTCTCAAGTTTTACTACGACTTCCCGAACTATTACCATAATAAGGTTATAATAACCTTTTTGTTTCAGATTGAAGGTATGGGCTTTCTGAATGCATCAAGTCTTGTCTTTATATTGTTAAAACAATTTGTGATAAATGTACGTATGTACCTTTCAAGCACATACAAGCATATACGTATCATTAGACGTGCCAGGTGAACGAACTTACCTAAAAATAGAATCGTGTTACATAATTCGTTAGTGTTGACGTTAAATTAAATTAAGTACGTACGTACGTACTTTTTTCGAAACTTGTCCCTATCGCTATGAAACATGCACCCTACGTATCATTATGCAAACTTGGAAGTTTTTTGGTTTGAATCCACTTGCCAGGCGAAGAAAAAAGTAAAAGAAATCGAAATGACGATTTAAGTAAAGATCAGTAAAGTAACAGAATATATTCGGTAGAAAAAATACGTAGCATATAGACAAATAACATGAGTGACTAACTATATATTAAGATACCTTTTTCATTTTACATCGTCACATTTGTATCGGCATAATCAGCCAATCGTGATTGATTATGCAAGTACAAATTGTCGTTGTTATACGTAGCGATAACCTCTTCGATTGAAAATTTTTCTTTCAATCTTCTAAATACTGTAACAAATCTGAAAGAGCCAAGATTTATTAGATTATAATTGGTTAACATATATATTTTTTAATAATAAAATATAATTTTTTAATATCAGTTTTTAAAAAAAATTTGATATCTACACTAAATCGTAAGATTGGAAAACAAATTACAAATAAGATATATAATTTGACATGCTCTTTTTATGCCCTGCCTATGAAATTACCTTTAGAAATTGTCAGCTAAAAACAATACGACTTATACATACTTTTAACTTGTGATAATTTAAAAAATATAGTGTAGATCAAGTTCAACAGTATTCTAATACTAACGACAATTCTAATACCAATGATATTTCTCAATTGAATTGATGAAACGTAAAAAGATTTATATCTTCAAATTTCATCGACGGTATTTGCTGTATTTAAACATTGTCGATTGCTTCCAAATAAGTCTTAGGATAATATTTTTTTCGAAACCTCCTTGTGGTTTCAGGTACTCCACCAGGGTACGTACAATATTTGGTAAAAGTTTTGTCAATTTTCTTGTCTTTCTCCATTTCTTTGACAACATATGTAATGATCACAAATGAGCGTGATGATGAAATAATTTGTAGAATGTAAATGGTAATGAATATGATAGATATATAAAATTTTATATGAAGTTGCATCTTTTTAATGAGTTGAATAAAATTATTTTGAAAGATCAATTTATATACATTTTTGTGCTTCGAAAAAAAAGTTTATCATAAAGCATGATTGACGAAATAAACAAAAATTCGTATTTAATCATTAGATGATAATCTTTTACATCAAAAGTAAGTAGGGTTATTATGCTAATCTTATGCTAATCTTATGCTAAGGGGTATTTTACTCCACATAATACAGTATTTATCGGACTCTAGAAGAGTGATGATGTAATCTCACTTTCACTTTATTGTTTCAACACCTCTTATCATCTGCTGTTCTGACCCTAAAAAAATGCTAACGCTGAATAATATAGCAGATCACGCGACCATAAAGAGGTTGTCACGCGATCTTATTAAATCTCACACAGCATCTGGAAAATGTACATACGTACGTACGTACATACGTATCGGTATCAGTTTGGTGTATATAGTAAATTGGGTATAACTTATTAGCGCTTAGAATAAATTACTAGCGTTTTGTGCAACTCTCTAAAGCTTTATTAGTAAATTTCTGATGGTTTTATCGTTTGCTTTTGGTAATTGATTTTCTTTGTTTAAACCTTTTTAGGAAATTTTGGGGTTCACAAATTTCTACCGATTGTGAAAAAAGGTTCTCTCTAGCGCTAGCGCTAGCGCTTGCTTTAGCGATAAAAGCATCGATTCTCAGCGTTGCGAAAAGCGAGATAGCGCTCAAAAAATTTTTCACTAGTCGAACAACGGGTAGATATATACTTGAATTAAATGAATGGTGGCCAAAACAAAATCAATGCTTCGATTTGTTGCATACTATGCAATTACCAAATTAAAAAATAACCCGAATAAATTTAATGCATTAGTGATTCGATTAGCTATAATTGAAAATAATGCTGCACTCGAGATACGTACTTTACTTTTTTAGAAATAACCATACTTCTAAAATTATATACCCTATAATAAAAAATTATGTAATTACTATGAAACTGCCGGAAGCAAAACATTCTGAAATCTGCTACAAAATTTTATTGACGCGTATCTCATCCTACATATCTAAAAAAAAAATATTGCATAAAAAGATTTCAAGGTTCTAAAATCATACGTAATTTTATGTATTCACTATTTTAGAGTAACTCGATGCGACATTCGTTCGAGGTAATTAAAATTAGTATAAATATTAGATGCTTACGAATTGACTACATGAATAAAATGCATCTAAACGAGGAATCGGCTATTCATGTCAAGGTTTTCTTTAGGTATAACGAATTGGATTTTTCGTATTGACTATGCAAGAAAAAACCCAAATGTTTCAAAATATAAATAATGTATACATGAATACTATTAATTGTAAAAAATTCTGAATGAATTAATCACTATAATTAATAAATAAATAGAAAAATAAATAATAAATTATGCATCACGAAAAATTTAATGAATTTAAAATACCTCATCTGTTTCGTGGCTTCGACGAATAATAATGATTGTTCTTAATTAAAATAAATACTAACTAACAATAACTCGCTAATAAATAATAAAGAGATACATACTTATATACGAATATATATATATACGCGCTGATTTTTCTATTCCTTCATTGATCTCCTCGCTCTAATATCAAAAAAAAAAAAAATAAATAAAATAAATTAAACTGTTGAAAAAAAAAGAAAAAAAAAATAAAACAAAATCATCTTAAACATGTCTTCAATTTTCTGCGCTATATCGTTTATTAAAACTGTTTCGGGAACTTCTAAATGCTGCCAAGGCACCGCTATCAACAGAATTGCTACTAACGATTATGTGGAGTATAAGTTCAAAGCATTCAGGTTTGGCGAAACTACGTTAGTAGCAGAGATTTCACAATCGGACATATCATTGATAGTCAGTCGATTTGCTTTTGTTCAAAACAAATTACATGTAAAAATTGAAAATTTACTACAAATTATTATATTTGTAAATACAACTTTTAAGCATAAATACAATTAAATATTTATTAATATTATCAATTAACAAACCTCTTTTTCTTTTTTTTTATTATATAACTGCATCTAATTCTAAATTCACTATTTATTCAAGGTCATGGTAGAACAAAACACTCCGTTGCACATTCAGACTGTGGGCAATTTTCCTATAGTTCACAACCTTTCTATATCACCTGCTTTTGGCGTTTTTACAGCCCACATCCAAGACGAAAGTACGACAAAAGGTGATACCGCTGCTTTTCGTCTCAAGAGTCACAATGTCTATCTTGTATAAATATAACTCGGCGGGTCGATATTCAGCTGTGTCTGACGCTACCAAATGACATCCCATATTCTCTGTAGCAGGAGAATTAGTTACATTAAAAAAATCGATGTGCATCCTTTGTGATGTCATCAAATGGAGTTACCCCAGTCAAAGTACTTCAAAATCGGATGGTAATAAGCAACTATCCAACGATAAAAAACGAAGAAATGAGGAATTGGAGAAACTGGTGGAAAAATTCGACCAATCTCTTGGTAAAAGTTCAAATTATAAAGGAAAAAATAAAGCTAATGAAGAAGCTCAACAAGAACAAGATAGAGCAAAAAGATTAAAAACTGCTGTAAACGAAGTTAGAGGTAAAAAAAAAAAAAAAAGTGGTAATAGGTCGAAGAATCATGAACCCATTTGTGTCGCGTTTTATATAATCACATAATTAAGATTCGTGATAGTTAAAGATTAATACTATCCACAAATTTGGTTGGTAATGAGATTATATAAAATATGATACAAATGACTTCGTAATTCTTTACATATTTTGAAAAAACAATCATCCTCACATGCAATCGCATAATTAAGCGCTTTAAATGAATGTGCTTGCCAAAATATTTGTGCTTATGTAGATTTTTAAAATACAAATTAAAACAGACTTTGGCCTAAATACAAATGTAATTACAAATAATGTGATTATATATGAGGTGATATGTAAAGAGATAACTGTACCTATTAAAATATGTAACAAAAATTGAATTAAAAACTCATTCATGAAATAATGCTTTGCATCATAAAGCACTGATTAACTATATACTACCTATTAAATAATTATATTATGAAAAGGTGAAGCTCGGGCAGAAATGATTGTATTAAAGTCCTGAATCATACTTAAATAATGACAAACCCTACTTAAGTATAGGCTTTTATCAAAAAAGAAATCACTTCTGTTCGAATTTTACCCTTTCATAGTATAATTCTTTTATGGAACTTAAGTAACGCGTTAATTCAAAATAAACTTTTTTTTTAAAATACTTTTAAAGCAAACTTAAGCTTGAATAATGAAACCGTAGAACCTCAAAATATCACTATCGAACAGGATCTAACAAACGAGCCCACTATGAGTCAGACCAAAAATCGTCCAGAAGAATACCACTCAGAAGAAAACACAAACATTCAAGATGAGACAATGCATGATAATATTGACTCTCCCTAAAAAAAAAATAAAATAACAATATAAATGAATGTTATATATATATATATACATATATATATATATATGTCGTATCCCAGATTGGAATCCGCCTGATTCAGAATCCGGCTGTCCCAATTCAGAATCGGGGTAGCCAGATTTAGAATTTTTATACGGGGTACCCGGTTCAATAATTAGTAAGGTTAGGATTAGGTTAGAATATTAGTATAGTGAGCCGGGTACCCCGTATAAGAATTCTAAATCCGGCCGTCCTGATTCTGAATCGGGGCAGCCGGATTCCGAATCGGGCGGATTCCAAATCCGGGTACAACATATATATATATATATATATATACATATATATATATACAATCAAACATATCTATAATCACCTTTGGTCTTTAAATCTAGTATTTAAATAAAGTTTGAACTTAACAGTCATTTCTTCATATTATCTCTACACATATAATCATATCGTATATAATTATATTTATGTTTAGTCCAGCCTATAACCTAAATTATAATAAAAGACTCCTTGTAAGCACAACTCCTTAGCAAGCACATTGTTAAAAAAATTAACTATACACTCATCTGTATAATTGTATAAGAGAAAACTATATAGAAATTGAAATATAAATTAATTATAAAAAGATCCAATTTCATACACACATCTATATACATATTGCGTATTTTCTTGTAAAATATATTGGCAATCATACATACTCCGTATTAAACAAATAAAATAATTTTTTCTATTAATCAATTTAATATAATATAATATTCAAGCAAACTCAACAGATCTGCTATAAAACTAATAAAAGTAACTTACCAATAACCAAAAAACTAGAATAAAAAAAAAATTCATTTAATTAACCACAAAACTTGAACCAAAAAATTATTTATAAGGGTCCAAAATCCCATTAATTTAATTGCTAAAATATCAAAAAAATAAAAAAATAAAAAAAATATATATATATAAAAAATAAATAAACAAATTACCTGTACGCCTTGAAATCTATGTAAACCATGAGAAGAACAAAAAATTACACTGTGCACCGCTATTCTATTCATGATTACTCAACTATCCCGGATAACCTAATCGAAAGTAATTCAAATATCAAAAACAATAATACATTCTGTCCTTACGTTTACCATAATGAAATAAACCAAATAGAAACAAATAATGTTACTTCACCGGACCATAACACCCAATCAAACAATCAGCTATTAGTCTTTCCTTCCTGGAGACCCTCGCAATCGCTGAAAAAACTTCTTCATGAATTTGACTCGAAAATATTACAGGATCACCCTCACATACCTTGCTGTTACTGCTCAATCTTAATGTTCAAATCAGGAACTCAATGGATTACATACGACCCTAATGAAGATTACACTCTACTTATAGCATTCCCTGATGTATCCATTCATCTCCGTCACTTTACTAATAAACCTACTAAAGTAGCTATTTGTAGAAGCTGTAAAAACTCAAAGACCAGAAGATTCCCCCCTATTTTATCACCCGTATCACAAGAAATATACCAAGTACCAATGAAACATAGAAAATACCTTTCACCAATTCATATGACGTGTTCACTAGGCTGAACTCCTGTCTCAAATCCTTATACAACATATCGTTTCCTACAAGGTGATTTCTTTCTGAGCAAAAATAAACATGCACTTGAATTATACTCCGGTACCTAGGTGCTTTTTTAAACCTAAACGAGCCGTTAAATTAGTATCACAAAACTCTCTCAGCAGCTTGTAGTTGGCTAAAAAGAAACAGCCCAATATTTCATCAATATGAAAATCTACCCATTATCACCTGCCCTTCCCCGACAGATCTTTTACCTATTCCCTTTCCTTCGGCAAGACAATATGTGAGAAACTTTAATCCTATCGCCCAAAGAAGCGAGGCTTCAATCCCCGACATCGTAATCCCTAATGGCGAATTCCTCACAGAAATACATAACAAAGATCATAGATATAGTAGACTCATGGCTGGATTTTTAAAACTTGATAATCTAACATTACTTATTCCTTACAGCGATCCTGACCTCGAGGCTATGATCTTTCCTGACCTATTTTCAACTGGAAAAGGTTATTATGCTAACTTATGCAATCAACTTAGCCTACATTCAAGCAACGAGAGTTATGGAAAATACATAAAGATAAGGATGCTCTGCCCGGATCCGAGGTTTAGATTGCATTGGCATTGGCCGCACTGGTCATATCTAAACCTTGAAAAAAAACGTAACTTCCAATACAACTGTCGAGTTCTTAGTCAGAAGAATGTATCATGAGAGCACCATTCTACAAGAGCAGAACTTATAGGTATTCACCGATTTTCACTTAATAAATATTGTTTACGCTGATATTTGTTTTTTCCATAGAGTACTTCGTTACAATCCTAAACCTAAAAAAATTATGACTAAACGAAAATTATTAAACATCTTATAAATAAATAAAAAAAGAAAAATTAAAATTAAAAAAAATTAAAATAAAATAAAATAGAATTAAAATATAAAATGCTAAAAAAAAAAATAAACTACTATAAAGTAATAAAATAGAGTACTAGTACACTTCAGAAACTTCAAATCTTAAAACATAATTATTCCATCCTTGACTTATACTAAATCCTATTTACCACCCCTAATCACAGAAAGAAGCCTGTACACTAACCGACTGATAATCGAAGAATCGAAAACAACCGGCATACGATCGAGTTTAAGAACTGCTGCTTCCTACTTCAAAATAAAAGAACTCCAAGTAAATACAATGATTCGATCTTATGGTTTACCACAAATATTCTACACCATAACAATGGCAGAAGATAAATGGAGTCATTTGAAAGATATTCTATTAGCAACTGACAACAGAGACCCACTACCAACTAATCGTCCACTACACGTATACTTATTTTACAATCACAAACTCACTAATGTACGTAACAAATTATGAAAAAATAAAAAACTAACTCAGTGGGTAAATTCGAAAATTATTTCGAGTGAGACGAATTTCAAAATAGAGGGACTATACATACCCACAGTTTCGCTTATACAGGTGTAAAAATCTCTGAATTAATCAAAAAAAACACCATAAGAGCCGATCTACCAGACCAGTGTCAAGAACCAGAACTATACCTATTAGTTACAATATACCAAGTTCACAGGTTAGCATTATAATTTTTAATACTCAACGTGTCTCAAGCGCGTACCTACACACATCAGGATGCGACCTTATATTATAAGCGACCTAAATTGACAAATTAACTGAATAGTAATAATGATAATAATGATACTAAAATAACAGTAAGATCATAATAAAAATAATAATAATCAATCAACTGTTAAAATAACATCTAATACCTCATAATTAGGTGTCTCCCTAACAAATGCGGTGGTCCCAACCTCGACGGCTCACCCTGTAGAAAAGGATTCCCGCAAACCCTATCAGTCACTACATATAGAGACAATTGGTCCCTCAGATACATATACAGAAGAACAAAAGAAGAAGATCGATGGATTGTACCGTACCATCCTGAAACCCTACTAATCTGGCAAGGTCACATCAACTTCCAATATGTCACCACAATAGGATTCGTCAAGTATGTAACAAAATATGTTATAAAGCCTGAACCGTCAGAAACATTTGATATACAAGATCAGGACAGCTACCACTAGGGTGGAGGGCACAGGAAAATTTTTAGGCATGCCTGGGGGGGGCATGCCTTGGACTGGAGTATGCACCCCCATGCCCTGGCATGCCCCCGTTAATATATATCCAACCAATTAGAGAGAAAGTGTAATACATACTATATAATATATAATAAGCTAATTTTACATTTACCTTAACTTTCTTTTCTTTATACGTATAAAATTTTGCACCTCTCTAATGTATAATCGATATTCACCAAGTAAATTCAGTGACAATGGCAGTAGCGATGGCATTACAAGCTTTTAGTGGGTAAACACAAAGTATACTACTAAATACTATATACGTGCTTCATAATCTATAAAATTTATTACACAAGCCACTTACTAATTTTGCTTTCTATTTATATTTATGAGATATGAAGTAATGAAATCTTTACGTTAGAATTTCTACAGAATTGCATAGATTTATGTAATGCTAATATTGATGATTAAGATTTGAGATAGTGGTTAATAAAATATTAGATACCGGATATAAGCAAATCTAAAGAGCTTTACCATATATTTATTGGAAATTTTATATTATCGAAATACCAGATATTTATTTTTTGGGTAAATATAGGACATTTATTACTCAAAGTATTTAAATAAGAGTAACTTATATATTGCTAATTTCATTTACTCCATTAATTTTAGTGAATAGATAAGAATATTAATTTAAGTATTTAGAATAAGATATTCAAAGTTCATAATTATTACATAATACTTACTAATTTATTTTACTTATTTTAATAAAGATTATGCTGTTTTATTCGATCAATCAAAAAGTATTTAATTTATTTAAATTCGCGAATATATTACTATATCGAATATTTTTATAAAAAGATCCTTGTAAAAATCAAAATTTACATGAACTCAAAAAGCTAAGTATATGCCATTTCTAATATATTTAATACTGTTAATAATGCTTTTTATAAATATACTATTTATTACAAATTCAAACTTAACTTATTTATAAATCTTGATAAAGAATATCATCAATAGACCATTCTTCCTCTACTGAGTTATTTGATCTATATGCATGAGGTAAATTGTCATCAAGCATTTGATTATTTTTATACATTGTTAAATTAAAGAATTGTGCCATAACAGATATTTCATCTCAATCTATTGTAACTTTTTCTAGCTCCTCATTTAACTCTTCTATCAATTCGATTTCATCTTCTTTCTCTTCGTCATCTTTATAAATAGAATTTTCACTACTATTTGAAGGCTCAGAAACAGGTTTATCTTGTTTTTGAATTTTTATAGCTTTTTTAAGTTCATGTTTAAGCTGTCCAAGTATAGAAAGGCTATCAGAAGTTAACCGATTTCTTTCTTTAGATTTGACAATTCCAAGTGATAAAAAAAGTCGTTCGCAGGAAGCATTATAAGGAACTATGGAAAGAACTTTTACTGCAAAACGGCATAAGAGAGGTGCACTTCTAGTAAAGTCAACCCAAAATTGTCGTGAAGATTTTGATATAGGTTTATTAAATGGTGGATCACTGTTCTTGTAACAAATTAACTTCTTTCGCAACAAAATTGTATCTCTTTTTTTAAAATCCCAAGCCTTAGCTAATTCAAGGCAAGCATAAATAATATTATCTTCGTTCATCTTTCCAGAGATAGCTAATTGCTTATGTACTGGGAAAAGAAAAAATGCAATAAAATAAATATTGCTATCAAATTCTTTTACCTGTTTGTTAATTATAGTAAGTGCATGATTTTTAAAATCATTATTAGAAATATTAAGTCCATATATTTGTTGATAAATATCAATTAACTCTTTAAATATATCTGCCAAAGTAGAATTACTTGATTCTAGTCTTCCTATAGCGTCGACAATTGGCTTGATCACTTTGGTTAATATATGGGGATGAGTCAATAGAAATCAAGCAAATTGTTTTTATTAAAATTTTTTTAAAATTTTATATACCAATAACTTAACCAAAACTTGATCAAATTTAATAAAACTTTTTTAAAACAAATTCTATAAGTTTGTAGAATTTATTTAAAAAAATTTTTATTAAATTTGATTAAGATTTTGTTGAGTTATTATTGTTTAAAGTTTTAAAAAAATTTACTTAGAAAAAATTTGCTTGATTTCTATTGACTCAACCCCATATCGTTATCAGCAAAATGGTATTTGTCTTGAATAAGACTTTTTATTGCAAAATTTTCAATCTCAGGATATCTAAGATGTTCGGTTTCACTTAACAAGAGACAATGACGAAAACCTTCTTCATAAGTTGATACGCCCATACAAACTTTAGCGATTAAGTACCATCTTGTTTCACAAAAAGTAGTTATAAAATGTTTAACACCATTTTTTTTTTGCCAGTTTTGTAGTTCCCGACACCAAATATGCGATGCATTAAAAAAGTTAACAAGTTTTTGATTATTTCTACAAACTGAAACAATATCTGGAAATCCAACAATATCTTTAATAATTAAATTAAAGACGTGTAAACAGCATCGAATAGGAGTAATATTAGAGTATTCTCCATAAAGTAACTGTTTCATTCTATTCATGTTTGAAGGATTATCTGTAACGCAAGCAATTGCGGATGATATTTGAACACCATTTACAGATAAAACCTCTTTTACTTTATTTTTTAGAAAATTACCTCTATGACGATGTGCAGATAAGTCAAGTATATCCAATACGATTTCTTAAGATTCTTTAAGGGCTATAAATATATATATAGAATTATCTGAATTATCTGTCCATCCGTCAAGAGAAATTGTGAAATCTATAAGACTAGAAAGGATAATTAACTTTTCTTGTATGTGAATAGAAAACATTTTAGTTAAAAGACTTCCATTAACCATATCTTTGGAAGGAAGATGATAGGAGGAATTTAAATCTTGAAGAAAATCTTTTAAATATGGATTTTCAACAATACGAAAGTTGAGATTTCTATAAATAATAGCTTTTAAAAATTTTTGATTAAGGTTTTCCAATTGTGCACTAGATAATAGCCAAGTACACCAATTAAGAATAGTGTTTTGATGAGGGGTAGGTATAGGTTGCATATTATTATCAGTTTGTTTAATTTCTTCATTGTTACAAGCACGTTTTCGAGATAAAGTATTTCCTTCATTAATTTTTTGAAGGTAGGCTGTTTTTTCAGTGACAGGCCAATTACCACATCGAAGAACATGTCGTTGAAGCTTATCAGATTTACCACTTAATTCAATTAAGCAGTATTTACATTTCGCTCTATATCTATTTCTAGCTCCTTTAGTTTCGGAACAATAGAAGCCATTTCAATGTTGACCTTGTGTTGAAAGCGGTAATGCAAAGCCATTAGGGATAGACATAATTGCAGATAAGTAGTTTTAAAGAACTTTATAAGAGGCAAATGATTAATGATTCAAAGCTAATAAGTTTTTTTTAATGGCTATAATAAGAAATGAAGTTTTTGGCTTTATTAAAGACAAAATTTAAGGTCTTTTATACACTTTCGCTATTCATTATTCTTGTCAATAAGTATTATGCACATATCAAATTAGTGTATCTTCTTTATTTTAATGAAACATTATCCATCTTAATTGTACTCTAATTCCTCATATGTTACATTTTCCAACTACATTTTTTAACTACCTTTTCTAATCTATTAACTTATTTACAGCGCTTTATACTATGCATAATAAATCCTTATGCATTCTGTCTATTATTCTATTAAGCTGCTTTGTGTTATCAATAATATAGCTATAGACAAGTTAAATACGTTGAAACATGAAACCTGATATTATTAGCAAATTTGTAGCTGCACATAATATATACCTAAGCATTAATTTGGAAGCGAAAAAATATACTGTGCATTAGATTTAATTGAGAAGTAAAACTACTTAATTAAATATATTGTAGTATATTTTTTACTTTGTTTCAAAGTTAGTGCTCGTATATAGATTAGTCTTTAGCACAAAATTTGTTAGCAATTAATAGATACGTATTGGCCCATTATTAATAATTATATTTTAATTTATATGAGAAACTGAGTTAAGTTATCCGGTTAGTTTATTAATGATAATTTATTGCCATAATTATTGTGAGAAACCGAGTTAAGGGCATCTGATTAGTTGATTAATGGCTAAATAATTTATAGTTAGTTCAAGTTTCAATTGCTTGCTTTGCTTAGCATTTCCGGACCGGATTAGCAATTGTGTTAGTAAATCTGGTGGTATGC
>CAJVPZ010001548.1:0-14228 GCA_910592135.1 Racocetra fulgida | reverse complement strand
CTTTAACTGCATGCTTTACTTAATGCCATGACTATCACCTTAGGTCTCCTTCAACCTATCCTAGCTAGAAATTAATTTGAAATAATTAACTATAGCATTTTATAAGAAATAGGTGGTGTAATATCACATTGGGTGCCTTATGTAACACAAATATAGTTAGAAATCTTTAGGTTTAGAATTATTTTTTTATTTGTAATAAAGTTTCTACTATAGCATTATATTAATAAAAAAAAAAAACTATAAATATATATGTAAAATTGCAATAAAATAGATAAGCACTATACATGCACCATGAATATATAATGTGTAAAGTTCTTACACGCATTCACATCCTTGCTTCACTATATATATTTATCTAATAATAAGCAAGATTTTGCAAACATTATTATGTCAATTTTTGTCATAGCTTTAATTGTTACCTCATTTTTTACATTTATTGTAATGGGTTATTATATACTTATAATATTATTTTGGTAATTATAATTCTATCTAAATGAAGCATAAATTACATAAATGTATAAATATAATTTTTTTGATCAATAAAAAAAAAGAAGAAAGCATATACTTGTTAAGCATAACAATTTCAGTCTCTTTAATAACCAGCAATTATTAATTCCAAACCCTAATAAAATATCTATCTTACATTATTTATATTATGCCCAAAGCTAATCTGCATCTGTTTTTGTGCTGCTCTCCTAATTTTGGGCATTACAACTAGAGATGGCAAGTGTTGTAAAATACAATATTTTAAATCAATTTAATATTGTTTCCAAATGATTTTTATTGATTAAAACAGATATCAAGTGATGTGATCATAGTCAATACATTATAATTAATAATATATATATCGATATAATTAATAATATTGATATAATAAAAAAAATAAATTTTAATATTCAATTTTTTAATTGTATCATTCTTGTTGATACCTATGTCTTGTAGTAGACCATCTCTAAATAAAATTCACAAATACTTTAAAAAAATCGAAGATGTTGATCAGCATAATCATAAAATTACTTATTAAAAATATAACCATTGTAGAAATAATATTATAACTATGATTGAATAATTAAAAAATCATTTATTAAAATATCAAAAACTTTCAAAGTATATTAAAAATTTATTATACTCAAAAATACAAAAAAATACCTTAGGCTTAGAATTAGGAAAGGATTTATTTGATTATAATGATGCAAATAAGACACTAGCAAGATTTTTTTATTCAGCTGAAATTGCTTTTACAGCAATTGAAAACTCTTTTTGGTTAGAAATTTTAAAGATCATATAACCAACTTACACTAGCCCAAATCATCAAAATTTGGCAAATAATTTATTAGATGAGGAGTATCAGACTAGGCAATAGGTTTTAGATATGATGTTGAAAATGCATAAAATATTATATTGGTATCAGATGGATGGTCAAATATTCAATGAGAATCAGTCTTGAATTTTATACTTTGTCTTTATAAACCTGTATTCTATAATACTAAATACATGAATACTGATTCACATATAACCGAATATATTTATTATAAAATTAAATTTGTTTTAGAAAATGTTGAACCATCTAAATTTGCAGGTGTTATTACTGATGATTGCACTATGATGTGGGCTGCTTAGTAATAATTAAATTAGGATTATTCTAATTTAATTTGTCTAGGATGTAATGCTTATATTATAAATCTCTTAATTCAATATATTCTTAAACTTAAACAAATAGATAGCTTAATGAACCAAGCAAAACAAATTGTTAATTTTTTTCATTTACATCATAAAGAAGAGGCAATTTTATTAAGTTAACAAATGCAATTAACTTAGTTCAACCAGTTGATACACATTGGGGATCTTGTTTAGCTACAATTAAATCTTTTTGAGAAACAAATTAGAGCTTCAAATATCAGTTATGCAATCTGAAATTACTAACAAGATTAATTACAATCTTCAAAAACAAATTTTGGGCAATTCATTATGGGAAAATTTAGATAAACTAGCCTTTTTTTTAGAGCCATTTGTGAGACTAATATCTATATTTGAATCAGATAGTTTTTTGTTTTTTCACATATATTATGAATAGAAAAACTTCAGGAATCACTTACTGCTCAAAACTTGAATTTAGATTTTAAATTGCATATTGATACTTTAATTAATAACCAGTTTGAATTTGCTTTTCACCTGGCAATAGCAATTGCAAATCTCTTGGATCCCAAGTAATATATATATTATAAAGAGAGAATTTATACATCACATGGGCAATATTGTCGCCCTAATAAAGATTATTAACGTAAAATCAAAACAATGTTTTTTTTATATGGTTAGGGTTAGTGATAAATAAGAATAGAATCAAGGCAAATACCAGGCTCTATAGTAAAATTTTGCAAGGAATTTTTTCATTAAAACCCAGAAGGTGGTTTCATATTTGATATTTTGAATTATGGGCAATTTTTGGCAAAATGTTCGGTTTGTTTTGAATTTCCCACCTGTGTAACGTTACACCTGATCTTGAGATTCGATTGGTTGATCATGTAAGAGCGATATATAAGATGCGTTGCATGAAGCGATAAATAAATGTACTCTATTATAAATTTGATTTGATTATTATAATTACTAACACTAATATAAAATTATATTTTAGTTTTTACAGCATATCATTGGAGCCTAATGATCTTGAATCAATTATTGTGCCATATCTTGAGAAAATATATACATTTGAATTGGCGGCACATGTAAGAATTAAATATATATGCTTTATTAAATAATTTTATTTAATATCTATTTTTTTTATATAAATAGATTTATGATGTAATCCAGAAATATATTACCAAAACCGATGAATTTTCGGGAGTTTTACTTTGGGCTTCTGTTAAGCACTCAAATCTGATAAGTTGGTGGAAGCCAAACTTTACAAACAAATTCCCTATTGTAGTTGAACTTGCATGCCGAGTTCTTTCAATTCCAACCTCTTCAGCAGCTGCTGAGCGCAATTGGTCTAATTTTGGGTTCATTCATAGTAAGAATTGTGCACATTTAAATAATATCCGTGTTAAAAAAACTCGTAACTACCTGTCAAAATTTAAGGATTCAAAAAGAAATTGGCGATGATCAATGGTTTGAGGAAAATGAGTGAACATATAGGCATATACATAGCGAAGATTTTTTTAAAAAGATTTTATCAATAAAAAAAAAATTTTAATATTACAATCATGTACATTCTTGCAAAAATTTTTTTTGGTATAATTCAAATAAATTTCATTTTAGTAGTTTTTTTGCGTTTAATAAATAACTTTGTTCCCAATCCTGCAATCGGTTATTTAAAAATTTGACAAAAAAAAAAAAGAATATAATCGTCTCACTAAGTTAACTGGTACTGAAGTTAAAATTAACCAATCATATACGGTAGTTTCATCAGCCGCACAATCACCAATGTTTTAAAACATGTTTTAAAACAACTTAAAAAACATTAAAAAACATTAAAAAACTTTTTTTTGCCATCCCTAATTACAACGTCATTTAATTTGTAATATAACCATACACTCCGTGAAATTTTCAATATCACTCCGTTCCTGGTATAGATCCAATAAAATTGGTACGTGCGTACATACGTACGTAACAATTTTTATGAATTTATTATGCCGAAATAATAAATTAACCGGATCGGCCGAAAATCATTCAGCTAATTTCTGTAAAAGAACCCGGCCGGCATCAGGTCTGCCCTAACCCTAGGGATCAATTTGACCGGGTCAAGTTTAACTTGACCTAAAAACCAACTTGACCCGTAACATATCTATATAAATATATGTAAAATTACATGCCGAAAACTTCTAATTAAAAGCCCAAGATTAGTTATATAGTAAAATTTTGAAATACTTAAAAATTTTTTTGCTTCGTTATTGTTATACAAAATCCTGCAATTTAATTAGTTAATTATATTAACCTGCGATATAACAACCTGCTATATTTAACAAACTCCTTGCTATAAAGGTTTAACTACTTATAAAAATTCTGATATGTTTATATATGAGTGTTTCCAAGGGAAAATGTAACTTCGGACTTTCAATTACATTTTGACCGGACACAAATCCTTAATAAATTAAATAGAAAGTGTCTGGTCAAAATGTAATTGAAAGTCACTGAAGTGACATTTTCCTTTAGCAGCACTCATATTAGAAATTATATATTTAAAGTTTAATTCTTAATAAGAATTTGCATTAGAATTAAAATTTCTAATTTAAAATCAAGTATAGCTATAATTTTATTTTTTCTGTTTTACTACATATACGTATGATTATTAGTACAAAGGAGTCGTCTTGGTACTGCCCGGGGTAATAAATGTGGTGACTGAAGTGAGATTGGCTGAAGCTGAGATTGGGTGTCTCTATTTAAATCTATATTACCTACTAAAATCCAATTGTACTCTTTTATTAATAAAACTACCCTAAACTCTAACCTAACTAAAAAAAAAGCTGACCAAAAAGGTCCCAAAAATTTGTAAAATTTAATAGTAAAATATTTCAAACCCTCAGCTTCAGCTGTCACAATTAATAATTTAAATTGATTGTCTGACTCTAACCTCAGCATCTCCTAACCTACTGTGGTTGTCAAATTACTATTTAATTTATAGACGGGGTGGCGGCAAGACTTTTTATTTTTAAAAAGCTTTTCTTAACTATACAGTATATATAAATTTAAGCCTTATAATAGTTTTTAATAGCTAGATAGTTATCTTTGGTATTAATATCCATATACAAATTTACGTTAGTATATCATTTATATTATTATAATTATCGGTTTCAGATATAGGGTGCTCTCAAGCATCTTTCTCAGTGTAATTAATTAGCTATAGAGATCGTGCACAAGTACTACGATTAATTGAAGTAATCCTTATGGTAATTTGTCGAAAATTCATGTTGCGAAATTATTTTATTAAATTTTAGCCAATTAGCACAACTCTATGATAAAAAAAGATGGTCTCTGACCATCTTTTTTTTTTTATCGCGATAATGAACTCACTTGAACGAATCATTTATTTTCCACTAATTAAAAATTGGACTCAGACCTATTAATTTAGATGCTTGAGAGCACCCATAATTTTATTTACATTCTTACTTAAACAAACCTATAGTGGTTTATCACCTATTATAGATTTTTTTAATTTTTATAAGTTTTGTATTAAATTTTTAACTCAAATTTTTTATATTAGAACTAGCATTTAGGGTCAGAATCGGTTCCCGACGATCACTTCACCGAATGTTCATTTAGCCGACATCACATAGGGTTATGGTTAAGAATTTGATAAGTTACAGATATATATTTTTACTGAATTTCACCTGGAATGATGTCGGCTAAATGAGCTGTCGGTGAAATAATACGGACCCCATTTAGGGTCAGAATTAGGGTTTTGGAAAGTTTTTGGGGTGTAGAACATTTTATTTGTACACAGCTCTCCCAGAAAATTCGGTGATATGATCATCCGTCATAGATAAAATTTTGTTTTTTTAAAGTACCACAAGCTATCCACCGCTACATAAAGGAATGATATGTCGAATTGACTAATTAGATTACAATATCAGGTGTAACGTGAAAATCATGCGTTTTTTCAAAATTTCAAAATTGCACTAGTAAAAAAAATTTCTTGCAAAATTTTAGTATAAGACAATCCTCGCTATAATTGAAAATCTGACCCTAATGTGGCGTTTTATGACTGCGCATATTCGTTGTTTTGATTGTCGATCGGTGTCACTGGGGTAGTTTATGAATGGCAAATACAATATCGATATCGGATTTGTTGAAATTAATTTCCATCCTATTCCGTAGAGAAAACTAGAGGTTAAACATCCAAATATATATTGATACGTTAAAAAAACACGGTTGGTATGATATGAATGACGATAATTTTATCAGTTTGCACATAAAGCTAGGTGTAAATTCATTGAAAACATAAAATATTGACCACTGCTTTTTTTTAACCGACAGAAAAGTGGGAATATTTGATTAATATTGTATAAAAACATGATGGATGCAAGCAAATGGTTAGATGAAAAGATTCCGGAAGATCAAAGAGCACAAGCAACATGTCTTCATATTTATGGAACATGTCAAAATGGTCATAACTCCTCCAAAGGATCTTGTACTCACTGCAAAAATCCAACCGTTTCTAAACATCCAATTTATAAATTCATTTATGCTATTTTGGAAGGAGAGTTAAATCTTAATAGCTTTGTTAATTTGGAAGAATTATATATCTCTGGTAGTGCATCTTATAAACAAAAATTAACTAGTTTGAAGATCGATAAATGTAACAAGTTAACTACTCTAACAATTAATCATACTACTCTTGATATATTAAATGTTAGAGAGAATGCTACTCTCCAAAATATTACCTTGACCTATAATCAATTAGGTTATTTAAGTTTACGTAGTAGAGCAAATTATAAGGATCTTAATTTAAGCTATAACAAACGAATCATGTTCGATTTAGATGATAATATATTAAAAAGTCAAGTAAAGAGATTAATTAACGAGATTAGAAATGCTAAGAACACTAATATTGGTGATCTAAAATTAGAGGCTAAAAAAATTGAAGAGGAAAATTTGGAATATCAATTAGCTGTTATTAAAGATAAATTGGAGTACCAAGTAGCTTATGCTAAAGATAAATTGAACGAAGAGAATCAATCACTTTTAGAAATTTTACTAGAAACTCAGCAAGAAGTTTTACAATGTGGCAATGCTTTTGCCCGAAACATATTAGAAAAAGTTAAAAAACAATTATCCAATGTACTAACCGCTGATGAAATTCAAGACTTTTTAGGCAAAAAAGTAGAGATGAAAGAATTGGAAACTCAAATAAAGAATCTCACAATTCAAGAGCAAGAAACATCCGAATAGAAGTGATTTCTTGTTTATTATAAGGATGTAGATTTTGATTTTGAAGAATCTCTTTTCATAGATAAAATGAAAAGTCATTCTCGATCTGTTGAATTTTGAAAAACTATTAGATATTAGAGGCGGCTTATGCTAATTTTATAGGTAATTATTTTTGAATCCAGACCAAAATGTTATTCCGTTATATATATAAATTGGTCAGAGTTCAAAAATAATTACCCATATTGTGAATAACATGTTTTTCTGTTACGAAAACAATTTCCTTGTTTGAAACTTATTTACTATTTAGTTACTGAATTATCTTATTTCATCATTTATTTAGCCGTGTTTATATTATATTTTGGTAGTTTTACCGTCACTCTTATTTTATATAAAGTAACAATATTTGAATTAAATGTTAAGAGCCCTTGCAAAATACCGACGCTTGTATTTGAATGTTACGCGTCATTAACCATTTTTCTCACTTTCCCTAAGTCCACCTTTCTATACTTGCTGGCAAAACTATTGGGATTTGGGATTTGGGATTTGGGATAAATTTTATTATATTTGGGATGGGATTTGAGCTTTGGGAATTGGGATTTGGGACAATTTTATTATATTTGAGATTTGGGATTTGGGTGGGATTTTGAAATTTTTAGTTTTGACAACATGTATACACCTTTCCGAAATGATATTTCTCCGACCCATAATTCCGATATCCTTTTTTTCCCGATAAGACCCATTTCTGACAACTTAGTTCACCGTCAGTTTTTTTAGCCGATAGTTATTTCACCGAAAAGTAATTCCGGTCATTGTCGTTAGGGCAGTTTAGAATTAGTGTTAAGGTTAGGCCACACCAATTTAAAACTATGTTTAACATGAACCCCCCCCTCTCTTTGAGCCTCAGTTATAGGAGGTAATTAACACCATTTAATATAAAAATCATATCAACTGTTCAAAAAAAATTTTTTTTTAGCCAATCAAAATCTTACCCCCCCTCCTGTTTTCATTTTATTAATGTTATGTTAAACATAGAATCAAATTGGAATGGCCTTAGTGCAATTTTTTTAAAAAAAAACTTGTAGGTGAAATGAGCTGCCGGCGAAGTAATTGTCGGTTCGGTGAAATAAACTTCTCGGTGAATTGATTGTCGGTGAAATGATACGGATCCTGTTAGTAAAATGGATTTTCAGTATTAACGACTTCTGTGAAATGGTATTTCAGAAAAATGGACTTCGGAAAATTACCCGGAACCGTTATTAACAGTATTTAAAATATGGCTCCGTACTTGAAAACCAAGAAGTCTAAACAAGGAATCTTTTATACAACGAAATGCAGGCCTTTTAATCGATCTGACTAGAATAAGCAATTGTTTTTTTTTTATCATTTAAAGCCCGCATGCTGTTTAAGGAAAGCAAATCTAACATTACCCATAAAAAAAAAATATAGCTTACATCACTTGTAAATATAATGTATTTATAGTGATATTGGACCTTTGTTGAAAACCAATAATATGAGTAATAATATAATTGAATTATTCGCACATATCTCCCTCTATGTGATTAATTTATGATCGTGTCAATGCTCAAGTATTACGATAAATTAAAATATTGATTGCAATACTTGAATTAACACCTTTATTTTTATTGTTAACGATATTTTCGATATTACATGTAAATTTTCACAAGACCGAAATAATAATAATAATAATATGAAGAAATAAAAAGATAAAGTACTGTTTACGCGATTCAAAATTCTGTTTCGTCGTTTTAAGCCTTTGCTATGCAATTCGCAAACTTTCATATGTTGTTATAACAGCCAATGCAGCTTTTTCTGGATTCTACGGCAACAAATAACTTTCTGTTTGCGGCAAAGGTTTTTAGCATAAGCAATAAAGTAATAACCCGTTGATGCTGGTAATGATTTTGAAGATTCTGGAGTGAAGCGCTTGAACAGTTATTTTTTACTAAACATTCAATGAGAATTTTCGACCAATCAGTACAACTAGGTGAAAAAAAGGATATCTGGCTTCCATCGTTTGTTAATTGAAATAATAACGATAAATACTGAAATACTAATTAAAATCTACTTCCGGACCTGTTCCAACCGATTGACTAAGGCGCTTGAGAATACCTTAGACTTCTGGTTTTCACTACCATTAAAATTTTGTATAATATCCAAAATAAGCGCCCCTAAGTATCATCGTATAGGATCTTTTACTAAGTAAACTTACTTTTGGCTTCTAAGTAAAGGTACTCCTGAGGTCAAGAAGACTCAAAATTCTCACGACGTTTGTTTACATGATCTGCAGCAAATGGGTTAAACACGATATTAGGCCATACAAAGTTGATTTTATAATCCAATCGACACTTTTTCAATTAGCAATTTTACAAATTTTTTTTAACAAGCCAGATAGAACGACCAAGTTTCAGATTCCCATATCACAAATTATTATAGTTTGGGTTTGCCCACGCCCAAATCTCAAGCTTTGCCAAACTAATATCTCAAAAACTTTATTAATAATCTTTATTTAAATAGATGATATAAATTTTCATAGCTATGTATAATATATTGTAAAATATCATGATTATTTTTTTGATTTAATTTTTTGTAAAGAGCAATTGTATTTTTTGGGTTTGCCAGCAAGTATATTTGTGCAGCCTTATCAATATTGCAATGTTCAGTTCTAAACTAACAACACTAAAACTAGTCATTAAATATGTGTCACATTCGTGATTATTGAACCACAAAACTACTTGTATTCGCAAAAAAAGTTGAAATTTAGAAATTATCAAAAGCAGGTATAACTTCACCGCGTAAGACGCTAAAAGAATGGATGCAATACTGATTAAAGAGTAATACATTTAACCATCAAAGAAAATTACATTTATATCATTTTAAATGTTAAAAAATTTTCTTTTACGTGTTTCTATAGTATTTCTCGCAATCTAATTAGTTACGATAAATTTGGGTCCTTGATTGAGCTCATACAGGGAATCCAATTTTCCCAAGATCACTAAAAATTTTACTAACGATTCATTAACGTTAAATAATAAATTCCAGCTGATAATTTTACTATAGACTATGCTAACCAATATTACTAAATACTACCTAGCTCCGATGCCTTCGACCCGGAATTTCGGAACTATCCTCATTTTTAGGCCTTATCGTTATTTGTAATTATTTGAACTCCAGCATAACAGACAATTCTTTGACTGGCTAATATAAATAAAATAACCGGGTAACTTATTTATACACTTTAAAGTACTTTTTGAGAATGTAACGTTTCACTAACAAAAAAACTTTCGTAAGAATGTCAACGTTCACTATGTAAAAATAATCCAGAACCCGATGGACTTCACTTAGAAGCAAATATTATTACTCATTGCTATACTAGCTGTATATAAGCATTAAATACATTTGAAATGGTCAACCAAAAAAGACTGAAAAAAACAATCAAGACGTAAGTATTAATAAAGAGCCCTTTATAGCTATTTAATTTATTAACAATAGATATTAATACTTCTTATGTCTCGAGTATTAGATTTTGTAAGAATTAGTTTGTTGGATCTGGCAGCATACAGGCTTTTTTTGCGTGTGTTGATCAAAGTGTTTAGTATGTCCAGTACTCAAGTTTGGGTCATTATTTGATTAGTACTCTTGAATTGCAATAGTTATTTATCGTAATTTTTAATTTTGGTTTGTTCTTGTAGCATGTGTTTGGGTTTGTCAACTGTAAATTAAAACTTCGTATAGATTAATATATCATATTTATCCAACTTTACATGTATCTATTATCTATCTATTCTCTAAACACGTGTATTTATTACGGGTAGATCTACAAAAATTAACCAATCATAGATATTGTCTGCTGTACTGTGAATTCTCCAAAAATACGTTACGTATTTTGGCACTAATCACCATATAAAGCAATATTATGCCTTTATTTGATATCGATATGAGTGGAACAGGAGGAAACGTACCCGATCCAAAGTGAATCCCACACATGGTGTGATTAATTGTGATAAATTAAAACTGAAATTATTTATATTAGTTTTAATTTTTCACACCATGTGTGGGATTCACTTTGGATCGGGTACGTTTCCTCCTGTTTATGAGTGGTTGGGTGGTTGGGTGGTCGGAGTTTGATGAATTTAATGTTAATCTCTCCATCCTATTCCGCAGAGAAAACTAGAGATTAAGCATCCAAATATATATTGATACGTTAAAAAATTACGGTTGGTATGATATGAATGACGATAATTTTATCGGTTTGCACATAAAGTTAGATATAAATTCATTGAAAACATAAAATATTGACCATCTTGGTTTTAAACAAAAGAAAGTGAAAAAATTTTTTAGCATCATAGAGACATGGTGAATGCAAGAGAATGGTTAAATGAAAAGATTCCGGAAGATCAAAGAGCACGAGTAACACATCTCCATATTTATGGGTATTCAGCAACTCAACACGTTTCTGCCGTTCCAACCAACAAATTCAATAATATCACGTTGGAAGGAGAGTTAAATCTTAATAGCTTTGTAAATTTGGAAGAATTATGTATCGCTGGTAATAGTAGTAGCAAACAGCAAAAGTTAACTAGTTTGAAGATTGATAAATGTAATAAGTTAACTACTCTAACAATTACTTATACCACTCTCGGTTATTTAAGTTTACCTAATAGAGCAAATTATAAAAATATTAATTTAAGCAACATCCCACAAATCATGTTCGATGATAATATATTAAAAAATCAAGTAGAAAGATTAATTAACACGGTTAGAAATGTTAAGAGCACTGATATTAGTGATCTAAAATTAGAGGCTAAAAAAATTGAAGAGGAATATTTGGAGTACCAATTAGCTACTGTTAAAGATAAATTTAAGCACCAATTTGTTGTTACTAATGAAAACTTGAACAAAGATAATCAATCATGGTTAGAAGTTTTAGTAGAAGCTCAGCAAGAAGTTTTACAAGGTAGCAACGCTTTTGCCCGAAAACTAATAGAAAAAATTAAAAAACAACTATCCAATGCGTTAACCGATGAAGAAATTCAAAACATTTTAGGCAAAAAAGTAGAGATTAATGAATTGGAAATTCAAATAAAGAACCTCAAAATTCAAGAGCAAGAAACTTCCAAATAGAAATGATTTTCTTATTTCTGATGTATATAGATATTAGACGGCATATGCTAATTTGTGAATGTTTTTTTGCTACAAAATAATTTTCTTGTTTGAATTTTATTTATTATTTAGTTACTGTATTATCTTATTTCTTCATTTATTTAGTCGTATTTAGTCGTATTTATATTATATTTTTATCGTCATTCTTATTTATATAAAGTAACGATTTTTTGAAATTATATTTAAATGCCATTTTGCAAAAATACAGAACACTTGTATTTTCTCTGATAAAAAAATACCCGAATTCTAGAAAAGCTGGATTCTATTTAAATAAACATAGATATTATTGATTGAAAATTATGATTATTGATAGACTTTTCGAATACAGCCAAGTGAAAACTAGGATGGCTAAAAAAAAGAATTCTTTACACAGCGGAATGGTTGTACTATTTTTTTTTTTTTTTTACCATGTTTTATTATCATTTAAGGTCGCATTCTGTTTAAAGAATTCTATTTTTAGACTTTCTGTTTTCACTTAGCTGCATTCATTTAAAATTCTGACTTAATCTCGTCACAAAAATACGATGGATTTTGGGATATATGCATGTCGAATGGAATTATTGCAGACGCAGAATCTACTTAGGTTGAAACGGAATTCTAAATATAACCCAAGTTGATACGAAGTCTAAAAGCAACTTAAGTCGATTCTAAATTGGATATTATAATAAATATAATAAATTACAAATATTTAAACGCGATATTATCTCTTTCATTTTTGCAACACTTCTATCCGATGTCCGAATCTCAAGGTTATCCATTTTATCTCGTAATGTATTGGATGAATTGTTTTTTTCAAATACTTTAGCAGCAAATTAGCTAATAGACGACGTAATATCATTAGTATACTGTAGCGGTAGGGTTTGATTTTTATAGAGGTTTTCACAAGATCCAGCAAATACGATAATTGGGAATGCAAAAGATCGTTATTAAGAAAAAAATACATTTGCCATACGGGATCTTGAAACACAAACAAACCTTATAATTCAGCTTATTAAATTTGGCTCAAACCTACCTGAGTTCGACAAGCTTCCAGAGTTGGATGGTATAAGCGTTCGAGAAGCATCTATTATGTAATTCTCTTCACAAATAGGTAATGTTAAATGCAATTGCAAAAATGCATGTAAATTTTAAAAAGGAACTAGCTAGTGTTTTTTTCATAGTACCCACGGGAACTGAATGATTTGTATAAATTTTACATATACTGTACTAGCAGGACTCCAGATAAATTCTAAAAAGGGTACAATTACTAAAACCGGACATGTTTTTATTAAATTTGAATATTTTTTTTGGTCCAAACTTTTCTAAATTCTGGTCAAATTAAAAAATTTAAATTTTATTTAGCCAGAATTTTAAAAAAAGTTGGGCCAAAAGAGTGGACAAAATGTCTGAAAATTTACTATTAACTCAACTCGTACCTCTATTAGTATTATCCGGGTCTTATTAGAGCTCTTACCCGGGTCGGATTGAGTTAGCTTCTTGGCAGGTCACAGGTCAAAAATTGGCCTGACCCTGGCTAACTTTATTGGGATTTTCACCCTGGCGGAATTCTTATTGTCAGGATTTGACCTAAACCCAAACATTAGAATTTATGAAATTAGAGTATTGTTTTTTGACATTTCATATTGTAAATCATATAGATAACGTCTAACCCATCTTTTAACGGGAAGATGGGTTAGACGTTATCTAGATGATTTTACAATATGAAATGTCAAAAAAAATAAATAGTAATGACGCATTTTCGATTTGACGTTCAGTACATTTTATTTTACACCTGATAAAAATTAGCCGAATGATTTTTCGGCCGATTCAGTTTTGTAATTTCTACAAAATTGTACGTATGCGCGTACGTATATGACTTTTACATTAACAGTCGGACAAGATGTCACGCAGATCAGGGGGGTAAATTTTTTACTATGAAATTTGAATGATCGACACTTATATGAAATTCTCGATTTTCATAGTAAATTACAACGGTAGGCCATTTTCAATCGTCGTTTTCAGGGGTTTCCTAAAAGGAAACCGCATTTTGGACAGCATGAAATAATTCGACACAACAGATTCTTTAGTATCCTTACGTTTAAACTAAGAAAAATCATAAACTCGAAGAGAATCTTGCTTTCAAAGATGCCCTTTTGTTTCATAATCTAAGTAATAGTCAAAATCTAACTTTATATAAAAATGTC